>JAXCGZ010004302.1:0-27500 GCA_037179515.1 Halocaridina rubra
GGGAACAGAGGTTAGAGTAAGACACTCAGTGTCTGAATGGAGAAGAGTTAGTAGTGGAGTTCCACAGGGTTCAGTTTTAGGGCCACTTTTGTTCCTTGTATATGTAAATGACCTACCAGAGTCTGTAAATTCATTCATGAATATGTTTGCAGATGATGCAAAGATTGTGAAGAAAGTAAAAAACGAGAACAATGGTAGAGAACTTCAGGAGGATCTAAATAATCTGCATGAGTGGTCAGAAAAGTGGCTAATGAAATTCAATACCTCAAAATGTAAGGTAATGAGAATGGGGTACAAGTGCAAGAAGGCCCAAGCTTGACTACTCGGTGGCTGGAGTACAACTTCAAGAGACAGAAAATGAGAGAGATCTAGGAGTAAACATACTGGCAGATTTGTCTCCAGAAATACATATAAATGGCGTAGTAAGGGCAGCATATGCATTCTTATCAACGTAAGGGTAGCCTTCAGGCACATGGACAAGGAAATGTTCAGAAATATTTATGTAACCTAGTGTGAGGCCAAAACTCGAATATGCAGCCCCCTTTTGGAATCCGCACTTGAAAAAGCACATAGCTAAGCTTGAAAAAGTTCAAAGACATGCCACGAAACTGGTGCCAGAAATACGCAATCTCGGTTATGATGAGAGGCTGAGGGAATTAGACTTGCCATCACTCGAAGCTAGAAGAGTAAGGGGGGATATGGTGACAGTCTTTAAATTCCTTCCATGGTTATGATAGAGTGGATAGGGATCGATATTTCGATATGGCTGGCTCTAGAAACTAGAGGTCATAGTTTGAAGCTTCGGAAGAAAACTTCTTTGCAGGATGTAAGGAAATACTTTTTCAGTGTAAGAGTAGTTGATAATTGGAATTCGCTAAGCGAGGAGGTAGTTAATGCTATCTCAATCCATAGTTTTAAGGACAGGTATGATAAGTATCACTAAGTCTAAAAATGGAACCGATCAGGAGACGGGAAGATACGAGCTTTGGGGCTCTTTCCCGTAAACACAATTAGGTAATCACAATTAGGTAATCACACACACAGTCTTTAAATTCCTTCATGGTTATGATAGAGTGGATAGGGATCGATATTTTGATATGGCTGGCTCTAGAACTAGAGGTCATAGTTTGAAGCTTCGTAAGAAAACCTTGTTTGCAGGGATGTAAAGAAATACTTTTCCAGTGTAAGAGTAGTTGATAATTGGAATTGGCTAAGCGAGGAGGTAGTTAATGCTATCTCAATCCATAGTTTTAAGGACAGGTATGATAAGTATCACTAAGTCTAAAATGGAACCGATCAGGAGACGGGAAGATACGAGCTTTGGCTCTTTCCCGTAAACACAATTAGGTAATCACACACACACAAGTAATGGGACAGTTTCCTAGGATTTGGATATATTGAGTCGGTGTACTGTACGCGAAATATATATTTTTTATATATATAAAATATCAAGAGGAATTTTAAGAAATTTCTTATTTTCTTTTTCTTTTATCTCCTGATGAAGAGAATGATGTCCGCCTCCTCTCTTTCCTCCTTTTGTCAGCACATAAAAGCGGGAAATGTTATTAGTCTCATTTTCAGGGCAGATTATAACGATGTGATTAAATGGTCTCAAAATGGGAAATCTCTTTGAGTTTGCAAAATTACTCTTTCTGGGCTTTATCTTATTTTCCCATGAAGTCGTTCATTATTTTTTTTTTATTATACTTGAACTCATATGACTGAAAATTCTGTGTATTGCACTTATAAGGGATGTTTGTATAAATGTGACATTCTCGTAGCAAATATATTCTGATTTTATTATCATACTTATTACGATATCTTATATACGTCAACCTTATCACAAAAATAAGTTACAGCCACTCTTCTATTGTGATAATTATTGTAAGCTGTTATGATATAATTTTACGAGATGTCTATTCTATTATATACAGTTTATATATTGTGTGAAAACCCACCTGAATACTTTGTGGAAATGAAGGCAATATTTTGCTCTTTTATGTATTTGCACATGTGCAGATACTTTTGAAAATAAGTAGTTAATACATGGCGCTATTGTGATCCTTTGTCTACTTTTTAAGCTCGTTGTATATATATATATATATATATATATATATATATATATATATATATATATATATATACTATATATATATATATATATATATATATATATAAGCGGTAAATTTTCTTGTATACATAGTTTTTGTTAAATATGACCGCTGTTTTTGCATTTGCAATTTTCTTGTATAACTTTTCCAAAGTTCTTACAATAACTTTTTCATTTTTGTTGAGACTATACATTAAGTAGGAAAATTTAAGAGAATTCATAACGTTTCGTACAGCTTCGTACATTGTCAAATGATTATCTATTTAGTAGTGGATGGAGGTTATATATGATATTTAATATCCACCTTTAGTTTATATTCACCAGAATGATTCAGTATCTCTGCGAAGTTTCCAGAGTTGCTGGAGGATGGACCCCAAGCATTCTTATCTCTGGCCTCTGCTCTTTACTTTCAGAGTTGGCAGAGTAATACAATTTGGCGTTTGCACATTCATAGAAGATCTAACTTATATATATATATATATATATATATATATATATATATATATATATATATATATATATATATATATATATATATATATATATATACAGTATATATATATATATATATATATATATATATATATATATATATATATATATATATATATATATATATATATATATATATATATATATACAGTATATATATATATATATATATATATATATATATATATATATATATATATATATATATATATATATATATATATATATATATATATATATATCTATATATATCTATATATATATATATATATATATATATATATATATATATATATATATATATATATATATATATATATATATATATATATATATCCAAACGCGCCCCCACACATATATGATCCCGATAAACTCCTGTTTTGAGTTGTGGGAATGTTGACCTTTTCAGTGAAGTAAGTGTTTGCAGGGCCAACACCAAGCCTTGAGCTCAACTCCATTTAAAATGTTTTCTCTAAACATGAGTCAAAGGCCTTTTAGTGAACGTAAATGGTACAGTTGAGAATAGAATGTCTACATCTTTTTTTTTTTTTTAATATCAAGGGAGAACGGGAGAGGGATTGATAAATGTTCCTCAATTTTTTTCTGGGGGACTTTGTATACTCATATATATATATATATATATATATATATATATATATATATATATATATATATATATATATATATATATATATATATATATATATATATATATATATATATATATATGTGTGTGTGGGTGTGTGTGTGTGTGTGTGTGTGTGTGTGTGTGTGTGTGTGTGTGTGTGTGTGTGTGTGTGTGTGTGTGTGTGTGTGTGTGTGTGTGTTTGCGTATGTATTGTAATTGTTAGGTAAGGAGCCAAGTATTGCTAATACCTTTAGGAATAATGTAAATATTTTCATATTGCTTTTGAATGAGCTGTTCATGATCGAAAGAACCGGCAGTACATGTGGTACCTAATTTTTGGAAACCTAAGAGGTTCTCCATGATGAAATTTTTAAGATTATGATACTATTTACCCTCCATGAAGACTGTGAGTGTTTTGTGTTAGTATACCTGGTATGAGCACCAAGTTATTAATTTTGCATATTTATTTCTTAATGCCATTTGCATTTTAAATAAAAACTCCGACTAGCTATAAATAGATTACATTAATGGATTACAGTAGCCGATTAGTCAGAATACTTAACTCAGGAGTGGACAGACTCTCGATCGAGCCCACCGTGGTGCGTTATAGAAGGGCATCCAACTTTAATTCCCCAGTCACTTTTTTGTGAAACTAAAAGAGTCAACTGTCAGATATTCTCCCCCTGACAGGCTGAACAGCCTACCTGTGAGTCGAATAAATATAGTGAATGACATGTTCAAGACTAGAATGTGATCACGTATTATCACAGATGGATTAAGAAGACTGCCAGTGTCACTTCTAAAATTAGGATGAAAATGAAGCTCTGCCTTTATTCAAAGTGACTCTTAAAACTCTCAGTAAAAACATATCTTTGTTCACGTCTTTTGGTCCCAGGTCGGAATTTTGGTAATGACGCCTCTCCTACCTCTGTACTTTGTTCGTGGACCAAAGAAGAAGATAATGACTCAGTTGAAACCTTCTTCAAGCAGGATCAAAATTATGCGTGAGGAAAATTGCATACCTAGCAGCATGCCATCGGGGAGCGGGGGGGGGGGGGTACGACTTTGGCGCTTAAGATAAATCAAATTTGCCTCCTCGATTCTCTCTCTCTCTCTCTCTCTCTCTCTCTCTCTCTCTCTCTCTCTCTCTCTCTCTCTCTCTCTCTCTCTCTCTCTCTCTCTCTCTCTCTCTCTCTCTCTCTCTCTCTCTCTCTCTCTCTCTCTCTCTCTCTCTCTCTCTCTCTCTCTCTCTCTTAGTTTTAGGTTGGTCGTAATCGGAATAAATTTTAAGTAAATTGGTCTTTAGATGCTGAGCATTACAAACCCTAGTAAAATTCCTGGAAACCTTTTCGTTCTTCTTTTCATATTCTTGATAAACAAGAATTCAGATACGGATACGGCATTCATTTATTGGCTTTTATAGTTTTATAGTACAGATGCAGTTTTTTGCTCTCTGTGCTTGGGTTTGAGTGTTACAGTCACTTCATTATTTTAAATGTGAGTTATGATACTTCTATTATTTACAAATGCTATATGGTCTGTTGAATGCTAACGTTGTAGTACTTTAATTTATTTATTTTCCTTTTGCATATGCTGTTACTGTTCATGGTTTTTTTTTTCAATATTAGCAGCAATCAGGTGCGTTTGTCGAGTTTCACGACAGCTGAAATTTGCCCCTTACCTTGTGAATGACCCAATCACAATGGTGTGGGGGGATTGTGGCTACCCTATGTGCATCAGAAGCTAAGAGTAGTTACCGAGGTGTGTGTGGTTTATGATGAATATGTGATTTGGCTCGGCCACCCCATTACAAGGGGGATTGCCGCCATTGTATATGGTGTATGTATGTATGTATGCATGTATTATGCATGCATGTATGTATGTATGTATTGTTGCTAACTCCTTTACCGATGTTGCCTGTATTATTTAATTAATTCATCACCTGCGTCAGGTTACTGGATGCCTAACACAAGAGGTATTACAATTTGGAAGTAATTATACTTTTTGTTAGTTACTTCAGCATTTTATAGTTTTAGGTAAATCGCTGTAATTCTCTCTCTCTCTCTCTCTCTCTCTCTCTCTCTCTCTCTCTCTCTCTCTCTCTCTCTCTCTCTCTCTCTCTCTCTCTCTCTCTCTCTCTCTCTCTCTCTCTCTCTCTCTCTCTCTCTCTCTCTCTCTTTCTCACACACACACACACACACACACACACCACACACACACACACACACACACACACACACACACACACACACACACACACACCGCGCGTTCAGTGACACACGGAATTGCTCCTCTTAAATTTTTAACTGTTTCGAGTGACTAAGTGCTTAGTGGAAAACTTTACCATAATTCCCATAAATCTGAAATCCTGCAGAGTATTGTGAGTACAAGAACTTATATTTGTTGTAAGACGAGACTGTTCATATTAAAGGAAAAAAAATTGAGAACTTTTTCGTGAGGAGAGAGAGAGAAGCTGCCGTCCATTTCTGCCTTGAGGGAAATCTAGCAGAGTGCCAGAGGTGGAGCCATCACATCACATTAGCTAATTGTTTGTGTAAACTGGGGAAAGCTCTTAAGCCGTTTACCTGATCCTGTGGTTCTATATATTGTTAAAATCAGTATCCTTCCCATTTATATTAACTAGTTAGTTAGTTTGATACACGAAAAAATTGAATAATAAAAAAAAAAAATTACCAAATACCCACCTGTCAACAGTACTGAGTAAAGTTGCCAAGTAGTACAGCAGTCTTATTTTCTTCATTTTTTTTTTCTTTTCTTTTAGCTTTCTCTTTTACTATTTTGTTATTTTGTATATATATTGAGTTAAATGTAAAGTCTAATCCCGTGATAACATATCTTGGTTAGCAAGTCAGTTTATCAGTTAGGAAGAATATATAACAGAAACAGGTGGGTGCCACCTCAAACACAAATTCGAATTTTCCTTCAGGTTTGACTTTTGTTTTTCTTTTTCTTTTTATACTTAAATTACCATGGTCAAATTTTTAAGTTAAGATGTGTGTTACCAGAAAGGAGACAAACTGAGTCACTAAATAGCACTTATATGGAGATATAAAAAAAAATTCTGTGTGAAGCAAAATTAGAAGTTTTTCTCTTTTCTTTTTTTTCCTCTTTCTCGTCTTCTTTCTATATTCTGTGAGAGGGAGAACATAAAAATGAAGCCATCTCTGTCCCAAACCTCTCTCACCCATGGGTCGGGAGAAGGGGTAGTCATCAGGGGACTTAAACAGAGAATCAAGAAGTTAGAGGAAATGGTTATAAGCCTTGATGATAAAATTCGGAATATGGATGGAGAAATGAAAGAGAATGAAACACTCAGAGAACAAATAAGATCTTTGGAGGAAGCAAATAAAGCACAAGGGCAGGAGAGAAAGGAACTAGAAAAAAGAATAAAGAAGCTGGAAGGGGAAAAGAGTCAACTAGAATCTAGAATTTCTAAACAAGAAGATAAAAACAAACAGCTAAATGACAACCTAAAGGAATTAGATGTTAGTTCACTGCTCTCTTCTGAGAGAGACGAGATTGCTGCTTGGAATGTTCAGATTAAGGAAAACAAAAGAGGCTGTAAAGGTGGTGGCACTGGAAAACATACAAACAGTTGACTATAAAGAGACAGTAATCGAAAAAATGAAAGACGTTGTGATGGAAAGGGCAAACCCACACATCAGACAGGCACTTGATAAGGAGAAGACAGTGGTAATCTCAGGCATAAGTGAATCCCAGGAGCCAACATGGCAGGGGAGACTTGAAGAAAATAAAGCTAGCGTTGTAGACCTGATAAGAAAGCTTGGAGTAGTATGTGGTCCTGAGGATATTGTAAACATACACCAACTAGGTAAATATTCGAGGGAAGGAAAGCCGAGACCAACAAAAGTAACCTTTGAGAGAGGGGAAACATGTAGGGAAATATTGTTGAGAAAAAAAAGTCTAAAAGACCTTCAAGAATGCAAAGAAGTGTTCATTAGACGATACAGAACACAGGAAGAGATGGGAAAGATTGTTGCAAGAGGCAAGAAGGTTAAATGATGAAAGAAATGAAGAAGAGAAGAAAAATTTTCGTTACAGAATACTTCCAGACAAAGGGGAGATAAAGAAGATAATGACAGTAGATTAGGGGATGGGGCCTCATTAAGATTGTTATACACAAATGCTGATGGATTAGCTGGTAAGGCAGTAGAATTAAAAGATAGGATTCACAACAGTAAGGCAGATATAGTAGCAATTACAGAGACTAAGTTGAGTGAGGACATAAACAGTGTCACAGTTTTTCCCAAGGGCTTCAGAATACTAAGGGTCGAAAGATCTGAGAGGACTGGTGGAGGGATAGCACTGCTCATAAGTGAGAGGATTCAAGTTGAAGAAATAAACTTGGCTATAGAGAGTGAGTTCAGGGAATTTCTTGTTGCTCGCATAAATACTGGGTCAGAGAGCATTATAATAACTGTTGTATACAACCCACCAAGGAACCAAAATAGGCTTGAAATTTATGAGGAAAGTCATATAGGTACTATTGAAGTCATAAACTCAGTTGTTAGCATGGCACGGGAGAAAAAATGTAGGATTTTGATTATGGGAGACTTTAATCATAAAGAGATAGATTGGATAAATCTTGACCCACACAGTGGTGAGGACTCATTTGGGGCAAGATTCCTAGATTGCGTACAAGGGAATTTCCTACACCAACATGTAATGGAACCAACAAGAGCCAGGGGTGGGGATGAGCCATCACTACTTGATCTAGTGTTCACAGATAATGTGTTGGATATTGAAAATATTGAGTATGAACCACCAATTGGAAAGAGTGACCACTGTGTGTTGTTGATGGAGTATATCATTGAAGACATTCTTCCTGAGAGTAGAGGCACTGAGGACATGAGGAGGAACTATCCGAAAGGAGATTACATCAAAATGAATGAGCTTTTTGCAGTTATTGACTGGAGAACCTTATTTTACAACAAATCTGTACAAGAAATGTATGACATCTTTTGTGAGAAATATGGGAAGATAGTAGATTGCTGCATACCTGTCACCAAAGTAGGTGTAATTCATGCCAGAGAGAAATGGTTCGATAATGGGTGTAAAAGAGCTAAGGAGTGGAGAGACAAATGCTGGAAAAGGTATAGGAGGAGAAAAAACATAAATGCCTGGCAAACCTACAAAAGAGCAAGAAATGACTACCTAAGTAAAAGGAGAGAGGCAGAGAGAGACTATGAGAGGGACATCACCAGGAAGGCTAAAGAAAATCCCAAGCTTTTCCACAGCTTTATCAGAGGAAAACTGAAGGTAAAAGAACAGGTTTTAAGGCTAAAGAGAGCGGATGGAAGCATCACTGAGACGGACGAAGAGATCTGCAAAGAATTGAACAAGGAGTTTCAGTCAGTATTTACAGTAGAAAATACCCCACCCCCTCAGATTGCAGTGATAGAAGCTCAAGGGCCGGTATTAGAGAACATCAACCTTACAGCCACAGAGGTATGCAAAGCGCTGATGGATTTAGATGTTCATAAAGCTACAGGTCCTGATGACATATCCCCTCATGTGCTTAAAAAATGCGCAAACACAATATCAGTGGCACTAAGTATCATATTTAAGGAGTCACTGGAGTCGGGGGAGATTCCAAGATGCTGGAAACAAGCAAATGTGATACCTATCTTCAAAAAGGGAAGGAGGGATACGGCTCTGAACTATAGACCAGTTTCCTTGACCAGCATAGTTTGCAAAGTTATGGAGAAACTACTAAGGAAACATATCTCTCTTCACTTGGAATCCTTCAACTTTTTGTCAGTGAGGCAACATGGCTTCAGAGAAGGAAGATCAACAGTAACAAACTTATTAGAATTTTATGATGAGGTAAGCCAAATCTTACAGGAAAGAGAGGGCTGGGCAGATTGCATATTCCTAGACTTCCAGAAAGCGTTTGACACTGTTCCACATGGGAGACTTATTAGGAAGCTGCAATCAATGGCTAGAATAGGTGGAAATGTCTTGGAATGGATAAAAACTTACCTAGAAGGAAGGGAACAGAGGGTTAGAGTAAGACACTCAGTGTCTGAATGGAGAAGAGTTAGTAGTGGAGTTCCACAGGGTTCAGTTTTAGGGCCACTTTTGTTCCTTGTATATGTAAATGACCTACCAGAGTCTGTAAATTCATTCATGAATATGTTTGCAGATGATGCAAAGATTGTGAAGAAAGTAAAAAACGAGAACAATGGTAGAGAACTTCAGGAGGATCTAAATAATCTGCATGAGTGGTCAGAAAAGTGGCTAATGAAATTCAATACCTCAAAATGTAAGGTAATGAGAATGGGTACAAGTGCAAGAAGGCCCAAGCTTGACTACTCGGTGGCTGGAGTACAACTTCAAGAGACAGAAAATGAGAGAGATCTAGGAGTAAACATACTGGCAGATTTGTCTCCAGAAATACATGTAAATGGCGTAGTAAGGGCAGCATATGCATTCTTATCAAATGTAAGGGTAGCCTTCAGGCACATGGACAAGGAAATGTTCAGAAATATTTATGTAACCTATGTGAGGCCAAAACTCGAATATGCAGCCCCCTTTTGGAATCCGCACTTGAAAAAGCACATAGCTAAGCTTGAAAAAGTTCAAAGACATGCCACGAAACTGGTGCCAGAAATACGCAATCTCGGTTATGATGAGAGGCTGAGGGAATTAGACTTGCCATCACTCGAAGCTAGAAGAGTAAGGGGGGATATGGTGACAGTCTTTAAATTCCTTCATGGTTATGATAGAGTGGATAGGGATCGATATTTCGATATGGCTGGCTCTAGAACTAGAGGTCATAGTTTGAAGCTTCGTAAGAAAACTTCTTTGCAGGATGTAAGGAAATACTTTTTCAGTGTAAGAGTAGTTGATAATTGGAATTGGCTAAGCGAGGAGGTAGTTAATGCTATCTCAATCCATAGTTTTAAGGACAGGTACGATAAGTATGACTAAGTCTAAAATGGAACCGATCAGGAGACGGGAAGATACGAGCTTTGGGCTCTTTCCCGTAAACACAATTAGGTAATCACAATTAGGTAATCAATTAGGTAATCACACACACACACACACACACACACACACACACACACACACACACACACACACACACACACACACACACACACACACACACACATATATATATATAAAGTACTGTAATAAAAAATGATACTTAAGTAGAAAAACCTTTTAACCTTTATAATGGACTAAATTTCATGTCATGCAAACTTCCATTCATCCCATGAGAAGGTATCCCGAAATCAAGCCTTAAATCTGCCCCATGTATGTGTGTATAGGGAGGAAGACAGAAGACATCTCGCATATCATCATCATGGAAATTACACATATTAACCTTTTGTAAAGTCTCACTAGTTTTTCACCTTACAATCAGATCCCCACCCGTTACCTGCTTCCAATTTAATTCGTTTACCTTTTATACGGAAAGGAAAAAAATAAATCGAGATCTTGCGTATGAATATTCTTGGATATTCATCACACATCTTTTATTATCCCTTCGCATCTGACAAGTCATTACACTCTCCATCTCTGTTGCTGGCTAGTACAGTGGTAACGCGCTGGCTTCGCATTCACGAGGTCGAAAGATCGGTTCCCGTCCAAGACCGAGAGTTTAAGCTGTTTACTGGCAGGTACTGCTGTGGTTGGGCACCACAGTGGGGGGTTGGGGCTTGCCCCGGCTGACGAATACCCATTGTATTGTAATGGAAATAAAGGTTTATAATTATATATAATATATATAATAATTATAATATAATTCGTGCCCAGGCCCGATGAAGGGTTGTTTTATTTATTTATTTTTTTTGGCCCTTCCTGGTGTCACAATCATTAAAAAAAAAAAAAAACAATCATCCTCATGGAAATGATACACCGTGGTAGATATTTATCTTTCTTCCGTTTATCTGTAGGTGCCATATTCGGAATGAATTGAAGAGCGACTTGAAGACGGGAGACTTGCACATAGACGTTATTAGTGAAAACAGTATAAAAGTAGTAGACGTTAGAATTTTAAGTATTGAGAAGAAAATTGTTACGATCATTGCGTCTTGTGTGTCATGCGTAGACCAAAGTTAGCGTTATCTTTCATGAGAATATTCTGAAGGTACTTTCATGAACTCGATAGGGTGACAGTATTTATACTAATGGAATATTATTTTCAATACTCCATTTTATACTATTCTATTGCCTACATGTTCTTGCCTTTTTAAACCCTGTATGTTCCACTTGAAATTCATCAGATTTCCGTTTTTATATAAAACAAATGTCATTGATGAACGTGTTACATATAATTTTGGAGAAATTTTTTTTATAAGCTGATCATCGAAGCTTTAAAAATAACCTTGTGGTTAAGTCCCTCTGAGGTTTCCTTAAAATTGTTTAAAGATACATCACTTGGCTTATGGAAGAACATTCACAATTGTTTGTGTGTGTGTGTGTGTATATATATATATATATATATATATATATATATATATATATATATATATATATATATATATATATATATATATATATATATATATATATATATATATATATATATATATATATATATATATATATATATATATATATATATATATATTAATTCATTCATTTATGTATTTGTATATTTGTTCAGGTTTCCAACCAGACTGACTTTCTTATCTTCTCATAAGGATCGACAAAGAGAACACAATATAAAATAAGTAGAGTAATCTTTTATGTATGAGAAAATGTCTTCAAAATGGGACATAAATGAAAGTTGTGCCACTTACGTAATGGAATTTTGCCCTCTTAGAATCAACGACTCAAAAGAGCCTTTTGTTTAATGAGATATTATGGTAATTATCATTAATTTGAATGTTAATTTGGATGTGAGAGAAAAAATTACAATTGTACTAACGAAATTATGGGAAAAAAAACCTTCTCTTCCACAATTAATTAAAACTTTTTCTTACTCTGGTAAGTGGTTAAGTATTAAAAGTATTAAATATTATTCGTGTACCTGAGAGAGAGAAATGGCATGGGCCAAAAACGATGGGATACCCATTATGTTGTTGAAAAATGTCTTCCCTTGGTGGGGGAGGAGGGGTACTCGTAAAATATGACAATGTTTCCAGCGGATGTAGAGAGTTTAAATATATTGTGATGACCACTATTTTTTTATTTTGCCATTTTTTGTCATAAATACTGTTTAGTTGTTGCTACTGGAGAGCCAAGAAGGGCTTCACCTGTGTGCGCGCTCAGATTCGTAATGCAACGTTCAGACTTACTCTGCACTTCTAATTAAGAGAAACGTAGTTATTGTTGCTGTCTTAATAACTGGACTATTTCGTGTCTTGCAAAAGGTCAATTAGTTGTATAAGTTTGGGAGGGGTCTTGTTACCTCTTTTGGAATTAAAGTAGACTGGCCACGACAGCTCATTGTTAAGTCTTCATCCGGTTACGGTTCTTTTTCTTCGCCTACATATACACCTTCATATCTGACATGTCACAACACTCCCCACCTCCGTTTCTCATAGCTTTCTTTCAATGCTTTCTTGGTACCCGGGCCCGATGAGGGTATTTTTTTTTATTAATATAACTAATGTGCTCTACTAAACCCGAAACGTTATATTCATATATATATATATATATATATATATATATATATATATATATATATATATATATATATATATATATATATATATATATATATATATATATATATATATATATATATATATATATATATATGGAGGGAGTAGTTTTTTCTCAGTTTGCCTGTGCGTTTACTTGTATCTCAAATCACATATTTCATATTGATTTTTTTATTCAATTTTTCGTTAACACTTTTTCATTATGCTACTGCGAGAACTTGAGATATAATATAATTACCATTTTTTTTTGCCAATCCATCCATGAATGACGATACCATTTTGAGAATAAAGGAGAGCGTAAAAATAATAATAAATTAGATGAATATACAAATGAATAGAGATAAAGTTGATGGTATTGATGCCTTTAAATAGCCGTGAGTACTTCAATTTATTTAGTTTCTTGTGTAAATTTGTTTTACCTCTCATAATCCAGTGGATCCCTTTCATTCTACAAAAGTAGTCGATACAGTTCAGTACATTTCGTCATTAAATTAGTACACGAAAAACCCTCTCATAATCTCTTCGTTGAGGGCTTGTCCTAAGAACCTCATGTGATAAAAAAGAGATTGATTTTATAACCCTCTGCAACATTCATTTAGTGTTGTTATATGACATCTGTTTAGCTTCTCTTATCATATTAATAACCTTTTCTTCATTATTCCAGGTGTGTTTTCTCCGGCGACTGGACATTCTGGTGAGTTAGCTGTATTGCTAATTTATTTGGCTTAAGATAATCAGCCACTGCTACTGGGACGCTCCTCGCTGCATTTTATTTCTGTATATTTTTTATTGTATGTTCCATCGTCCAATTTTACGTTTTTTTTTTCAGCGTTCACTTCGTCGTGTCATTGAGGTCATAGAGGTCATAGTTTGAAGCTTCGGAAGAAAACTTGTTTGCAGGATGTAAGGAAATACTTTTTCAGTGTAAGAGTAGTTGATAATTGGAATTCGCTAAGCGAGGAGGTAGTTAATGCTACCTCAATCCATAGTTTTAAGGACAGGTATGATAAGTATCACTAAGTCTAAAAGATGGAACCGATCAGGAGACGGGAAGATACGAGCTTTGGGCTCTTTCCCGTAAACACAATTAGGTAATCACAATTAGGTAATCACACACACACACACACACACACACACACACACACACACACACACACACACACACACACACACACACACACACACACACACACACACACACACACACACACACACACACACACACACACACACACACACACACACACACAGCTTTATCAGAGGAAAACTGAAGGTAAAAGAACAGGTTTTAAGGCTAAAGAGAGCGGATGGAAGCATCACTGAGACGGATGAAGAGATCTGCAAAGAATTGAACAAGGAGTTTCAGTCAGTATTTACAGTAGAAAATACCCCACCCCCTCAGATTGCAGTGATAGAAGCTCAAGGGCCGGTATTAGAGAACATCAACCTTACAGCCACAGAGGTATGCAAAGCGCTGATGGATTTAGATGTTCATAAAGCTACAGGTCCCGATGACATATCCCCTCATGTGCTTAAAAAATGCGCAGACACAATATCAGTGGCACTAAGTATCATATTTAAGGAGTCACTGGAGTCGGGGGAGATTCCAAGATGCTGGAAACAAGCAAATGTGATACCTATCTTCAAAAAGGGAAGGAGGGATACGGCTCTGAACTATAGACCAGTTTCCTTGACCAGCATAGTTTGCAAAGTTATGGAGAAACTACTAAGGAAACATATCTCTCTTCACTTGGAATCCTTCAACTTTTTGTCAGTGAGGCAACATTGCTTCAGAGAAGGTAGATCAACAGTAACAAACTTATTAGAATTTTATGATGAGGTAAGCCAAATCTTACAGGAAAGAGAGGGCTGGGCAGATTGCATATTCCTAGACTTCCAGAAAGTGTTTGACACTGTTCCACATGGGAGACTTATTAGGAAGCTGCAATCAATGGCTAGAATAGGTGGAAATGTTTTGGAATGGATAAAAACTTACTTAGAAGGAAGGGAACAGAGGGTTAGAGTAAGACACTCAGTGTCTGAATGGAGAAGAGTTAGTAGTGGAGTTCCACAGGGTTCAGTTTTAGGGCCACTTTTGTTCCTTGTATATGTAAATGACCTACCAGAGTCTGTAAATTCATTCATGAATATGTTTGCAGATGATGCAAAGATTGTGAAGAAAGTAAAAAACGAGAACAATGGTAGAGAACTTCAGGAGGATCTAAATAATCTGCATGAGTGGTCAGATAAGTGGCTAATGAAATTCAATACTTCAAAATGTAAGGTAATGAGAATGGGTACAAGTGCAAGAAGGCCCAAGCTTGACTACTCGGTGGCTGGAGTACAACTTCAAGAGACAGAAAATGAGAGAGAGATCTAGGAGTAAACATACTGGCAGATTTGTCTCCAGAAATACATATAAATGGCATAGTAAGGGCAGCATATGCATTCTTATCAAATGTAAGGGTAGCCTTCAGGCACATGGACAAGGAAATGTTCAGAAATATTTATGTAACCTATGTGAGGCCAAAACTCGAATATGCAGCCCCCTTTTGGAATCCGCACTTGAAAAAGCACATAGCTAAGCTTGAAAAAGTTCAAAGACATGCCACGAAACTGGTGCCAGAAATACGCAATCTCAGTTATGATGAGAGGCTGATGGAATTAGACTTACCATCACTCGAAGCTAGAAGAGTGAGGGGGGATATGGTGACAGTCTTTAAATTCCTTCATGGTTATGATAGAGTGGATAGGGATCGATATTTTGATATGGCTGGCTCTAGAACTAGAGGTCATAGTTTGAAGCTTCGTAAGAAAACTTCTTCGCAGGATGTAAGGAAATACTTTTTCAGTGTAAGAGTAGTTGAAAATTGGAATTCGCTAAGCGAGGAGGTAGTTAATGCTATCTCAATCCATAGTTTTAAGGACAGGTATGATAAGTATGACTAAGTATAAAATGGAAGCGATCAGGATACGGGAAGATACGAGCTTTGGGCTCTTTCCCGTAAACACAATTAGGTAATCACACACACACACACACACACACACACACACACACACACACACACACACACACACACACACACACACACACACACATATATATATATATATATATATATATATATATATATATATATATATATATATGTATATATATATAATCGTGTATAATAATATTTGTATATGACACTCATTATATCTTGCTTTCATAGTGATTGTAGAATAAGTTATAAAAAATTTACCATTTATGGCCACTTAGAAAGATAGTTACGAATTATTTAAAAAAAAAATTATGCAGTTCTATCCTGGCAATTTTTTTTTTTATTTGAACAGTGAGAGTGTGCTAAAGATTTTGGAAACTTGAACGTTTGCATGTATATATGTCATCGACCTTTCTTTTTCATTATTTATTTTGGTATTATAACATATCTGACGTTGGTTTATCTTTATTTCATCTCTAACAGTTTCTTTCAGCATTTTTTTTTATTCTTCTAAGTGCTGCACTCAGTTTTGCTTGATTGGCCACAAATATTCAATAATGTCACGCTTTTAATGTGTTATTTAGATTTGTGAAATTTATATCTGTCTTATTCCGTTAATGACATTCATGATATGTTATTGTATCCTCATATATGCACGAAGTTTCGAAGGAAAATTGAGAATGTCTTTCGTAGTCATTCCAATGTATAGTTTAATGATAAGAGCCATAGAATAATTTTGTCATTATTTTGTAGTTTTCTCTGTTTATTTATTTAGGAAAATATGACAGTGTATATTCTCACATATATTCATTCATTTCCTTTCCAGCATCTTTTTGTATTTTTTCACCTTTTTTTTCGCTTTTTTTAATAACCTTGGTAATAAAAAAAAAAGAAAAAAGCGAAAAAGGAAATGAAACCGCGAATCGCCATTTCAGGGAGAGATTGTGTGCGAGTACATAGGAGGGGAGAGAGGCATCAATATATTTTTAGTATCTTTAAAGGGAATATGCAAAAGGTTAGGGAAGGGAAATCTTCACCTTTTTTTATGTTTCGTTTATGGGTGCATATATATATATATATATATATATATATATATATATATATATATATATATATATATATATATATATATATATATATATATATATATATATATATATATATATATATATATATATATATATACAGAAACATATTTTTTTATTATTTTATAATTATTAAAACAGTAATTTTAATTAATCAGTATCATTTCAACAGGTCGTCCAATGTTAACAATGCAAAGTTTGCAGCGTCTCTCGAGTTTCAGATGAACGCTATGCCGTGACTCCGTATTTTCTGTCGGTCTTTTTAGCACACTCATCTTTGATGCGTTCCTTCAGATGATTCATATCTGTGAATGTGCTAAACAGATCGACGGACTTAGGGAGTTGTTGCTGCGCGTTCGTCAGAATCTTGCAGAGCGTGTTGCACTTTGCATTGCTAATACTTCACTACTTCCTTGGAAATAATCGCTTCATATTAACTTTGTCAATACCAACTCTCTCTCTCTCTCTCTCTCTCTCTCTCTCTCTCTCTCTCTCTCTCTCTCTCTCTCTCTCTCTCTCTCTCTCTCTCTCTCTCTCTCTCTCTCTCTCTCTCTCTCTCTCTCTCTCTCTCTCTTTCTCTCTCTCACCACTTGTTCCATAAGTGGAACGAACTCTGTTATCAGTGTTTTTCTCTTTTTCTTGAGGGGAAACCCATTAAAGGAAAAAAGTACTTTAGATTCTGAAAAGTACTCATATGATTGTGCTTGGTAGTTCATTTAAGACTTCTATTGTTAGTAAAGAATCATAGATAATCATTGCCCTTCCCCCCCCCCCGAACTCTTCATCTGCTCTGCCTTCACCCATCCTTTACAGTTACCACTTCATCATTGTAATTTTTCGCCAGTAATTCCTCTGAGAGCCTATACTGAAGGCTTCATGAGGTTAGACTTATGTAAGACTATTGAGGGGAATGGATATTGGAATTAAGCGAGATAGTCAATTCTTTATGAAATAAGTAAACTAACAAAGAGAAAGTCTTGTATATCTCAGGAGATTGTCGAGGGAAAAGGTGTATTGTCCCTAGTTTGTTTTACAAAACATCTTTTCTTTTCGAAATCCTTTAGGAAGGAAAATACCGTATTTATAATCGAATAATAAATGTGCAAAGTTTTTGCAATGTTATCGGTAAATGTATTCTGTGCAACGTCCTGTATGCAAACAGAATCATACATACAGTAAGAGTCATCTGTACCCAGTCATGCATACACGCATAAAGCATATACAGCATGAAATGATGTTGTATAAAACAATTCCAAATGGGGAAATAACAACTACAATCAAAGTATGAGTGAAAACTGAGTTAGAAGCAGACAGAAATATTCCTGATGATGAGTTACGTGCTACAGGGTCCCCAGGAAAGAGCAGAGCATAAATAAAGAGAGGAAAAGATTAGAACTGCATTAATAGAAAGTGATGTGCTAATGTTATCTTGAGAGAGAGAGAGAGAGAGAGAGAGAGAGAGAGAGAGAGAGAGAGAGAGAGAGAGAGAGAGAGAGAGAGAGAGAGAGAGAGAGAGAGAGAGAGAGAGAGAGAGATATATATCTTAAAGGGATTGAAGAGGATACAAAAGGATGTGAGCAAAGCACAATTACTTTAAATCAAATGAAAATACATACTAAAAGCAAAGGAAATTAATTAATATCCAGTCTGATTATCCAACATGTAATAAATGATGAAAAGGGATCAGAGACAGATTAGAAGTCTTCACAGAGGCGAGAAGATTAGGAGGGAATACAAGTCGACAATGGCACTGAAATGAAGGCTGAGGAGAAAGTTGTGACATTCAGAAAAGAAAAAACTTTCACGTCTTGTGTATACCGCTGCTACACCCTTGTCACAGATCGGATGGGTATATAGAAGTTGAACTGTCATAAAACATTTCAGACTTGCAGTTAAAACTATACATCTAAGTTACTGAAATAAAATATAGTCTTTAACCAGCGGAATGTTGATAAAAGCTTAAGGATTTGCCGAATACTTCGTCAAAATAATAATAATAATAATAATAATAATAATAATAATAATAATAATAATAATAATAATAATAATAATAATAACAGTAATAATAATAATGATAATTATTATTATTACTATTATTATTATTATTATTATTATTATTATTATTATTATTATTATTATTATTATTATTAGAGGTCATCGCCATTCGTCTTAATAGTTAATTAGTTTACATTTATGCATACGAGCTCCAAGAGGTTGTGGCTGATGACTTGTCCAAATCCAACACTGTCACATTTCCCGAAATAGTAGAAAAGTTCCACATTCCAACTTAAAAAGACCCCCCCCCAAAAAAAATGATATACAGAGACAGACGCCTTTGGCAATTCACATAAATCTGAATACATATTTGTGCAGAATTAACTTTAGAAATTCCATATTTCTTTTTTCTGTAAAATCTACTACTACTACTACTACTACTACTACTACTACTACTACTAATAATAATAATAATAATAAGTATTATTATTATCATTACTGTTATTATTTTTATTATTATTATCATATTATTATTATTATTATTATTATTATTATTATTATTGTTATTATTATTATTATTATTATTATTATTATTATTATTATTATTATTATTATTATTATTATTATTATTATTATTATTATTATTATTATTATTATTATTATTATTATTATTATTATTATTATTATTATTATTATTATTATTATTATTATTATATTCACTTTGCTTTGTAGAGTGCTAAGACAAGAGACTAGTAGTGTTTTATTTAGTATGATACAATTCTCGAGCTTGTTTGTATTCATTTTACTTTTTTTTGTGTGAAATGTGAAACATATTCACACAGGTCCACTACACACACACACGCACTCAAAAATGTGCCTGAACAAATATTCACAAAAGTGTTTCTTTACCTGGCTGGTTTAAGCACTTAATACACAACAAAAGGCACTGCCTCTTCAAACACAAGTGTGTTCATTCGGAGGTATACTTAAGCTCCTCTCTCTCTCTCTCTCTCTCTCTCTCTCTCTCTCTCTCTCTCTCTCTCTCTCTCTCTCTCTCTCTCTCTCTCTCTCTCTCTCTCTCTCTCTCTCTCTCTCTCTCTCTCTCTCATTTTCGATGTTCAAAGCCTCAACATAAGCTTTAAGCAAGAGAGAAATGGTCCTCCTCTCCTTCGCTTGCTATTCCTTAAGCCTTGGTTTTGAGCAATGATGCCATTTACATCACTCCGACACTTGGGCTCATGAATATGTTATCTGTTCCCTCCCGTCTTTCTTCCATCGTTCCTCGGTAGTCTTCCCTGTTGCTTGTCACCTGCAGTATGTATGGTAACCGTAATGAGTTATTTTGGTAAGTCTGTTTACTTGCGTTAGTTGAACGACGGCATAGCAAAATATATGTATTGTGACATTTTTTTCTGTGGTTTTGCACCATAATATGTTCATAAAAATAATGAAGAGAATATGGTGTTATGTCTTCCAGAGAAGGAAAATATACTGTAATTAAGTCATTAAAAGAATACTTCGTGGAAAGAAAGTAGCTGAAAAATTCCTCTTTTTTTTTTCCCTGATTCCTTTACACTCTTCCAGAGCACAATGTTGGATTCTTTTCTCGAGTTTTCCTTTTGCTCCCGTTTACATCTCTTAAAATCCGGCAAAGATAAGATAACAAATAAGAGAAATTCATACAGAGACCACAGAATAGGGCTGAAATAAATGACGTAACTTTATCAGAGAGAGGAGCCCTGAAAAAATATGTAGAACAGAATATCCAAAGAGAAAGAATTTATTAAAATATGGAAATAACTTCAAGATTCTTATTAAGGTGAAAGAAAAAGGAGAGAAAACAATAATATTGCCGATGATATAAGAGTTTTTGAGGTTAGTATTACAAGGGTTACATTCCATTGCAATATACACGTTGCGAACAGCCGATATATGGTGTGCATGTACAGCCAAGTGAAAAGAAGAACTGGAGAAATTCCAAAAAAGTTAATATGAATATAGTATACCCTCTCTCTCATCCATCTATCTATCTATCACTCGCTTACATACAATCACACACTCACACAGAAATCCCTTCTCTATCTGTGTCCAGACGGGAGTATCGCGTCCATTGGAATGCAGATATCAAGCGAAAAGATGAGGAGAAATAAATGGCGTAGGAGGGAGGGAGGATGAACAAGAAAGAATGCCTATTCCTCCTCCCAGAAAAAGAGGAATAGATAGATAAATAGATAGTGCTTGAAGAGAAGTGTATCTCGCACCCTTTGAAAAGGAAATCGTCTCAGCGGAAATTTGGGAGATAATGAATACCGTCTTTATAAAATGAGAATCTAAGCATGAAAGATATCTTATTGAAGTCTTGTTGATATTATAAGGATAAGACCAGCTATTGCTCTGTGGCATTGTAGTGTATATGGTTATGTTAAACAAGTCGTTAAGACGACGATTGGTTTAATGTATTATCAGCAGTAATAGCATCAAGTCTTAGTGGTAGTGGTAGTAGAAGTAGTAGTAGTAGTAGTAGTAGTAGTGGTAGTAGTAGTAAAGAAAATATAAAAGAATTATTATTATTATTATTATTATTATTATTATTATTATTATTATTATTATTATTATTATTATTATTATTATTATTATTATTATTATTATTATTAATATTATTATGTATTGTTAGTTAGTAGTAGTAGTAGTAGTAGTAGTAGTAGTAGTAGTAGTAGTTGTAGTAGTAGATTAGTAGTTTTAGTAGTAGCAGTAGCAGTAGTAGCATAGGTTTATTTCGAAGGTTGTCGATAAAAATATCCAATTTGAGGAGTCTTAAAAAAGGACCTTACTTTATGGATTTAGCACACACACACACACACACACACACACACACACACACACACACACACACACACACACACACACACACACACACACACACACACACACACACACCCACACACACACACACACACACACACACACACACACGCACCCACGTATGTATGTATGTCTATATATCATTTCGTATCTCCATTAAGAAAAGAACGATCTTTGAATTGACTTGCAGACACGAATACTATCCATACAATGGCAGTGGATTATGTTAACGTACTTATATCGAGGTGAACAACAGGTCAATTTAAAGAAGAAATAGGATATACAGCAAACGACAAAATTCAGTGCTTAGTATATGCAATGTTCACTTAATAATGGTTAAAGGTCTCTCATATAAACGTTGTCAAGACCCCTCCTATTATGTGGACCCAGTGATCTCCAGGCAGTGACTGAATAATCAAGCAGAATTTTAGGAAATCACCGACACCCCAATGAATTGGCCATTTTAATCGGTAGCGACTTGAAACCGTGAAGACTAATCAGATCCCGGGACGGTATCAAACCAGTGGCCTGCATACCACAAGCCCAGGAAGCTACCACTGCGCCACAGTGTGTCGCTGATTGTGTTTGAATGTCATTACTCCTTTTCACATCGTGAATCCATAGCATACATCCAACTTGTTGCAGGCTTGCAGAAAAAAAAATGAGTAATAATGAGAGGTCTTTGGGACCAAAAGGAAATGGATCAGATCAACTGCATTACAAGCACAATATTCGCCTTATACTGCATGCCAAGATGCAATTTCTCTTGTGAGGTGCCATGGGATATTCACAGGAAAAATGGAATTATGGAAAGGTTCATGAGCTGGGGAATTCTTGCTGTCGCAAGGAATGTATTATACACTCATATATATATATATATATATATATATATATATATATATATATATATATATATATATATATATATATATATATATATATATATATATATATATATATATATATATATATATATATATATATATATATATATATATATATATATATATATATATATATATATATATATATATATATATATATATATATATATATATATATATATATATATATATATATATATATATATATATATATATATATATATATATATATATATATATATATATATATATATATATATATATATATGCATGTATGCATGACAAGTCACAACTCTCCCAGTTTCTGTTTGCTTTGTATTTTCTTGGTGTCCTGGCCCGATAAGGGTAATGTTCTTTGGCTGCCCTAGTGTCACCCTCGTAAAGAAAATCAGGAAGTGATGAACCTGACAAGTGCGGTGTCGATCTCGCCTTGGGACTGAAAGAGGGTCGTCCATCATTAATCCCGTGGCTCAGACTTGTCTGTGTCTACACCCATCGAGATGAAGACTAGTTTTGACTCCTTAAACGGCAATAAGTGTGTGTGTGTGTCATCACTTCTTCTCTTTGTTGAAATGTAGAAAGTAAAGAAGCCTAGGGTGTGAGCGATCCCTGCGCTAAGAGAAGCAGTTATATTTTGAGTAAAAATTTAAGTAACCAAATCTCTCAAGACTGTTTTGTCCTTTCCCCACTTAAACTTAACTCTTCAATCATTGATTACGATAAGTTTTCATTTCCATTCTTCATTAATTTTGCTCAAAAGTATCGAAAGTGAAGCCATGTGCAAAATTAAAGCAACTTCGGTCATATGTTATTACCTGAGTTTGAGCAGTCCGGCCCGGTGTCACACTCATAAATAAAAAAATAAAAAAATTCTCCACCATCCACTCTGTATCGGTAATCTTGTACCTTTAGGCACATTTGACCAACCACCCACAACACCATGACTTGAAGCTTTCCTTAGTCTGTAGATATTTTCATTCAAAGCGTGTCATTCAGCTGTTTTTCTCCTGAAGTTTCTCTCACTGTATAAATGCTATTTCTCTTGCATTTATACATAGCCATTTTTTTTTATGAATATGACACCAGGACGGGCCAAAAAAAAAAATCAAATAAAACTGCCTTCATCGGGCCTGGGCACGAAGAAAATAAAAGTAATGTTTTCCCCTAACAAGTACCTAAGTCCCCTTCCTCACTCCTCTACCTATCATTTTCATTAATTACTCCTCTTTTGCTTGATATTCCAGTATCATTTTAAACTCGTATCACTTTTCCTCTTTAAGTTCCTGCTTCACAAATGTTAAATTCTCCCCATTCTATTCCTTACACTTTCTTGCATTGTCTTCATTTTGTTACAGTCATTTCAAGCATATCCTTCCTATTCCTTCAACCTAACGCCGAAGAAAATCTGTACTTCATGCAGAGGATGGCTCTAAGTCAAATATGAGCCTCGTAATGCATATGCTGTCAACACATATTCTAATTTCCTTCTACTACCGTATTCAAGTAAAAATCCTGGCCCCTATCTCTTGTTTGTACGTGGATACTCTTATAACAGTGTCTATAAATTGTTATTACTTGTCGCCATCACTTATTGACACAGTAATAACCTATGTCACATTGACCTATAAATAACTTGTCTCGTCACAGTGAGGCTCAGTAATTATTTGTCGCTACTACTACTTAGACATACTGCACCTATGCATTTGTATACCTTATTTTAGGTGTTATTCTTCATGGTGAATATTCTATTCCTTGCCCTGGTCCGGGATTAGATTAATTTTCACTGTTTCTTACCATTACTGATTAAATTGGGCAATGAAATGGGGCTTGGCGATTTCCTATATGTCCTCCTGATTAGTCAGCCATTGCCCGGAGATCTCTGGGTACACGTGATTGGAGAGGGGGCTTGAGACCCGCCTATATGCTAGGTATGTAGTGGGGCTCTGTGGTATCGCTGTCCCTTGCCTATGCCTTTCATTAGAGACCTTTATGCTTTAGTGTCTACGAGGTGTTATATGGCAAAAATCATATATGCAGTACATGATGCACCTACACACAAATAATGACACTCCTTCAGTTTGGATAAAATCTCGCATGTCTTTTAAATCATCAGGTTTTACTGACAATAAATATCCTTTCCCCTCGTTAGAAATCTTTATGTCTTTCCATTGCAATACGTCTTATTATTTAATATCCTTTGGAAATTCAGTCTTGAACTCAGCAAGAATTGCAAATAAGAATGGCGTCTCAAAGGCCTTGAGGGTAATATATTTTCAAGGAAGAAAAAGAATGAAGAGGAAGAGGGAAAAGTAGAGTCATAGGATGAAAAGGAGGCGCGGGGAAAGGCAAGCTGAAGGGAAAAGGAATCACTAGAGAAAAGGGGGAAACACGAGGAGGATGAGGAAGAGAATGTTGAAGAAGTTGAATAAGCTTGAGAACAATGGAATAATAAGAGGATATTACGAACTGAATGTCAAGGAAAATGCTTTACGGAAAATTACCTTTTAAGAAAATAAAGAGAAAATACGAGTTTTAGCGACAGATGAAGGTAAGAAGAGAAATGGGACGTCGAGATGATAAAGTATTGAAGGGATAAGGAGAGGCATATGAAATGTAGGGATAATTATATTGTTAATATCACGGTTTCATTGTGAATACATATACTTAATTTCCACTTGTCAGCTGTAAAAGGTTAATATGAATGAACGACAGGAAAAGTGCTTTTGTGATCTGGTTGGGATAATCTATCTATCTGTCAATCTATCTATCTATCTATCTATCTATCTATCTATCTATCTATCTATCTATCTATCTATCTATCTATCTATATATATATATATATATATATATATATATATATATATATATATATATATATATATATATATATATATATATATATATATATATATATATATATATATATATATATATATACCATACCATGCATTTAATATACCTCTCCTTCTCCCGTCAATACTTGATCATCTTCTAGACAGGGATCAGTACTTGATCCTATCCTCTTCTCCATTTACGTAAATGATCTATTTTCTTTCATTTCTGACTGTCTAGTCGTACAATATGCAGATGACACTCAACTACTCCTTAGTGGTGATATTAATAATCTCCCAGAGCTAACCCTAATAGCAGAAAACACTGTCAAAAATTGAAACCTATATTCAAGAAATTGGGCTGTTAATTAACGAAAGTAAAACACAATGCATGTTTATTGGTTCAAGGTTCCATATAGCACAAATTCCAGAAAGCACAACAATTAATTTTTGCGGCAATATTATTACACCTAGCAAAACAGTCAAAAACCTAGGAATTCACTTTGATAAGTACATGTTGTTTGATTCCCATATAGATAAAGTATGCAAAAAGGTTACAGGAACATAAATGTACTTATCACATATAAAAGACAATTTTGAGACTACCACTCAAACAACTGTTGTTGAATCTCTAGCCCTAAGTCACATTAATTACTGCACAACTGTTTGGGAAGCTACCACTAAGACTCAGATAAACAGAATACAGAAGCTTATTAATTTTGCAGCTCGAGTTGCCCTGGGAGGAATAAGAAAATATGACCACATCACACCAGCTCCATAAACTTGGGTGGCTGCGGGCAGAAAACAAGGTCGCTTATGCTATTTATGTTTTTGTATACCAAATTTTGGACCATCATTATCCTAGCTGGCTATTTGATTCAGAAACATTCAGGGATATAAGGGGGACCAACACAAGACAGCAGTGAGCTCTTTATTCAGAGAACAAACACAGAAGCAGGTTCAATGATGATCACTATTAAAGGGCCAGTACTCTGGAACAATATCCCAGAGCATCTTAAAATTGCATCCTCCTTCACAGCTTTCAAAGGCAAACTATATAGTTTTCTTTTGGACAAATAGTTGTTGCTCACACATAAACTAAACTTAATGATTTAATGCAATTTCCCTTAACACTAACCTCTCTATATGGAAATTGATATCGACTTCTCTGTTCTCTAAGTTAAGAATTAATTATTCTCATTGTAAGAAAAACAAATATGGTGATGATGCCGATAATAACGATACTGTATCGAGTGTTATTATTACTACTTTAATATTAATATTATTGTTAGCATTTTTATTACAGCATTATTATTTTCTAGGAAAGCTACATTTAATTTAACTGTATGTATTACCCTCTTACTAATTAGTTCAATTACATGTCTACTTATAAGTTATTTTTACATTTAGAAGAATAACCATTATACAAAAATGGAAAAAAATGTTTGTTTGTTTGTTTCTCTCCATACCTTCAATGTGTCATTAAAATTCTACTTTTTTAATTTCTTGAATGGTATTCTCTTTCGTGAAGCCTTTCCATTGCCACTCAGCTTACAGTATCCTCTTATTATTCCTAATCACCCAATGCGATACTACAACGGAAGGCCTTTTTGGAGTGACATTGGGGCTCTGTGGTAGTGACTAGAGCTAGTAACATACTGGCCCAGGTCCTGTCTTGGCACGGGATTGAATTTTGCTTTCGCTGTCTCATGTCGTTACCGATTAAACTGTGCAGCTAATTTTGAGGTCGTGGATTGCCTATAGATCTACCTGATTATTCAGCCATGGCCTGGATATTATTGGGTCCATGGGACTGAAAAGGGGGGTTGGACTCCGGCTATTTGGTGGGTATATAATCTGGCTCTGTGCTATCAATGTCCCTTGACTCTGCCTTTCATTGGAGACTTTTAACCTCTCTTTATGCATGGCATGAATTTCAGTAATCTGAACTCCGTATATGTTTTTTT
>JAXCGZ010004302.1:32500-37500 GCA_037179515.1 Halocaridina rubra
AACAAGGTGGCCCTTGGCATCAGTCACCCATTGCGATACTACAACAGAGGGTCTTTTGAAGCGATCTTACGACGCAGTATTAGCGACTTGATCTGGTAATTTACTAGCCAAAAGCTCGATCCTGGCATGGGTGGCTAGATTAGCTTTGACTGTCTCATGTCGTTACTGACTAAATTGGACAGTTATTTGAGGGTCGGTGATTTCCTATAGATCTAACTGGTTACTCAGCCATGGCCTGTAGATCACTGGGTCCACGTGATAGGAGAGGAGGTTTGGACACCGGCTATACGGTAGGTATATAGTCGGGCTTTAGTTGCTAGTCTTTGCCATTCATTAGAGACCTTTAACATGTATAGGTGGTATGAATTTCAGTTCTCCGATTCCCGAATATAAGTTTTTAAAGAACTTATTCTCTGACATAGTTTTGGAATTTAATGTTAATTATATCTTAACCTAAGTCTTTGGAAGCGTTTGGCAAGTTACCCCCATGTAAGAAGGAGAAAATAAGGCTACCTTTGGATGTATGGGATTCTTGTGAAGTTCAGAAATTCAAGAAGTTCGAAAGTTTGAAACTTTAGGACTATACATTCTAAAGTATTCTGGAATGGAAAGGATATTGGTCGCAAGTGGGCTGCTTATTAAGTAGATATATTATTATTATTATTATTATTATTATTATTATTATTATTATTATTATTATTATTATTATTATTATTATTATTATTATTATTATTATTATTATCATCATCATTACATTTACTTACCACCTTGACGACCCTTTAAAAATGCGTTTTCTGTTTCTGTAAGTTGCACTTGTTATATGGTACAGTAATAGCATTTACCGTAGATTTAAAACTTGCGAGGTGCCACGTTTACACTCCAATTACCTCGCTTTGTCTCTCTTGTTATCAAAACTGTGTCAATTAGCCTTTGACATATTATTTAAGTGGGCATCAGTATGATTTTCTTCACAATCTTATTTTTGAAAAATACGTATTATATCGAGGAGGGGGCACTGACAAATGTCCCTTAGTACAGTTGCCCCTAACTATTAATGCAAAAACGGACAATTGCCCCTTGATAATATTAAAGTGAAGTATATCATATAATAAAGAAATAATGAACCCAGAAAGATAATATCAATGTG
The DNA here is from genome assembly GCA_037179515.1 of Halocaridina rubra. NCBI lineage: Eukaryota > Metazoa > Arthropoda > Malacostraca > Decapoda > Atyidae > Halocaridina > Halocaridina rubra. The sequence goes on from JAXCGZ010004302.1 coordinate 33,648, forward strand.
AAATATATCATATACAACACATAATGAATGAAAAAGTTCAGAGTTAAAAGTGAATTATTTTACACATGGTTATGCTAGGATAGATTATTTTAGGTTAGGTTCGGGGCAATTGTACTAGGGGAAGTTGTCCTAGGGGCAATAGTCTAAAGGCGCAATTGTCCTATGGGGTGATTGCTCTACCTCCATCGACGAGTAACTTCCATGGCAGTTTGAGAAGCTAGTGGTCATAATACTCATTATTTTCATGAAACTTCTTCTGTCTTCCTCGCCCTCCGTAGAAAGACAGAAACAAACTCCCAAAGGAGCAATTCAGGATGGCTAATGTGGCAGCCGAAGGACATGGGCCACTGAATACGGAATCCATTAGATGAAGAATAGATTAAAACAGTTCCCAGGAGACAAAAGCTTTACGTATATTCATAGTTAAGTCATGATGTTAACAATACTGTTATCAACAACAAATTATTTTGAGCATCTGGGGAATCGAACCCGCGTCGCAAATTACAGATCCTTGCCTCCTTAACCAACCGAGCTACTACAATAGGTTAAGGCGGCATAAGTCATTTATTTGCGACGCGAGCTCCAGTCCCCCAAGTTTCATTAAAAAAAAAAAAAATCTTGTTGATATGTTCTTAGCCTGTATGTATAGTAATTGAAGGGTGTGGATTTTGTAGGCTATGCTACAAATGCCAGTAGGAGTATATTGTTCTCTTACTCGCTACCCACTTATAAGACTTTAGTGTGACAAAAGGTTAATCTAGTTCAAATTTCTCTCTCTCTCTCTCTCTCTCTCTCTCTCTCTCTCTCTCTCTCTCTCTCTCTCTCTCTCTCTCTCTCTCTCTCTCTCTCTCTCTCTCTCTCTCTCTCGTTCATTCACACACATAAATTCCATATATAAAAGAAATTTTAGTTGTATTGCATATAATGGTGAATTCATAAAAGCTATAATCCACGCAGTTGGTATTCCAGCCGTATGACTAATTACAAACGTCAATTCATTGTAATCAACTTTCTAAATTATGTAACTTTTTTTTTTTGCTGATAATATCAAGTACAACATCAATAGTTCCAACAACAATAAACAATAGTAGTTAATAATAACAATAATAATAATAATAATAATAATAAAAATAATAATTAATAATAATAATAATAATAATAATAATAATAATAATAATAATAATAATAATAATAATAATAATAATAATAATAATTACTATTATTATTTTTTTATATTTATTTTTTTTTTTTTTAACAAATAATTTTGAGTATTTCCTACTTTTTTCTTCCCTAATTCCCTTTTCCTCCCCAACTTGATATTACTTTCCATGTTCAAATCAGCGTAAGAGCGACGTGCCTCCTGAAAGCTTTTAATACTAATCAGACTTACCCTATCTGCATTTACATTTTAAGTTTCCCTTCACGAAATCCTCTTCTAACTGATCTCGCCAAAAATATTTAAACATCTTCGAAGCAAATATTCCTTCTTGTGTTACATAATAACGTAGCAAGTGTTGCAGGATTGAACGTTATTACTTTTGTCAACAGTAGCAAAATTATATTTATATATATTTTTTTAATGGATCATTGGTGTCAAGAATATTACAAAAGTTTGTTTTGATATTGATTTTTATTTTTCCATTATTATCAGGATATATAGAACCTTTGAAGATAAGTTTTAGCAGCAGCGGCAGCAACATCAATATTAGTAGTAGTAGTAGTCGTAGTAGTTGCAATCCTGCTGCTATTGCTCTCCTTGAAATTGTTGTTGTTGTTGTTATTATTATTATTATTAGAGAACAATCAAATTTAAAACAAATATCCAATATATATTATATATATATATATATATATATATATATATATATATATATATATATATATATATATATATATATATATATATAAATGAAAATGTTATTATTAAGAAACAGGAATAGTTTTCCAATGACATCTAGATATAACTAACAAATGTGATTTATATTTTCCCTTACTTGACATGTAAGGTACGAGCGGGAGATAAGTTTGCTACCCAAGGGAAATAATGGGGAAAGACCACTACCTTTGAATGGGCATATAAGACATGTCTCAATATGCCCATAAGAGCTAGCCGTGTTGTGGTTCTGGAACTTTGAGCTGACAGCCCACATCACTAAATGAATCTAGTGAAGAAATGTCAGTGTCCAAAATGCAATAAGGTTAGAAATATATATATATATATATATATATATATATATATATATATATATATATATATATATATATATATATATATATATATATATATAATTTTTATTATTATTATTATTATTATTATTATTATTATTATTATTATTATTATCATTATTATTATTATTATTATTATTAAGCACGTAATCACTTTACAGTAGGCTATCACAACCACACACATATTTTTCTGCCAACTCTTCTATAAACGATTCCAGAGAACCTGTTCCTCAATCTTTACCCCTCTCTAACCCTATGCCTTCTTTTTTCCTTTCTTCACGAAAAGTTTATAAGGGTCTTCGCTCCCTAAAGACGAACAAAGCATCTGGTCCCGATGGTATCCCTGCAAGGTTCCTTAAGGAGTTTGCAGATGAACTGGCTCCCGTGCTCTACCGTCTTTTTCGCCTCATTCTGTCAACCAGTATCTATCCTTCATCTTAGAAGCATGCTCTAGTTCTACCTGTTCCCAAGAAGGGTGACTGCTCTATTCCTTCAACCTACCGACCTATTGCCCTAACCTCCTCTATTGCTAAAGTTTTCGATACTTTGCTCAATGCTCACTTCTTGAAACGCCTTGAACCTGACTCACTTATCTCTGATCACCAGTACGGCTTCCGCAAGGCAAGATCCGCTGGTGATCTCATGTCCTATCTCACGATACTGTATCTAGTGTTATTATTACTGTATTATTAACATTATTGTTAAAATTTTTATTACATCATTATTATTTTCTATGAAAGCTACATTTAATTTAACTGTATGTATTACCCTCTTACTTATTAGTTCAATTACATGTCTACTTATAAGTTACTTTTATTTTTAGAAGAATAACCATTGTACAAAAATGAAAATAAAGGTTTGTTTGTTTGCTATTCATGTATGGTCATCTTCTCTGAGGAACTATGGGGAATCTATTGTCGCCGCCCTTGATATCTCTAAGGCTTTTGACATACTCTGGCACAAGGCTCTGTTGGCCAAACTCCCGGCCTATGGCTTTACCCCTTCTTTCTGTTCTCTGATTTCCAGTTTTCTTAATGACCATTTTATATCTGTAGTTGTTGATGGCGTGACATCTAGCCCTTTCTCTGTTACCAGTGGTATTCCACAGGGCTCTGTTCTTTCGCCTACTCTGTTCCTTTTCTTCATCAATGATCTTTTACAATCTCCATCTTCCTCTCTTCTCCATGCCTTTGCTGATGATTCTACCCTTCACTTTTTCTCTGCCTTTCCTTCACAGTCTCCATCTGTTACTCTTAATCAGTCTCGTATCACTCTTTTTTTCTGCTATTAACTCCGATTTGCAGAGAGTATCTGAGTGGAGCACTCAAAATTTAGTTAAATTCAATGCCTCCAAGACACAGTTTCTGGCTATCTCTTTATCTTCTTCTCCTCCTGATAACCCTATTGTCTTCGAAACTAATGAAAGTTATCCTCTTAACTCTATCAATATATTAGGAATCCATATAGTCTCTAACTTGTCTTGGAGGAATCACATAATCCAAATTTCTAAATCTTCATCCAAATAATTGGGGGTTTTGTTTCGTTTTCGTCATTACTTTTCCTCTTTGCAGTTACTTAAAATTTACAAAGGTCTTATCCGTCCCTGCTTAGAATACTGCTCACACAT
>JAXCGZ010004302.1:40000-52500 GCA_037179515.1 Halocaridina rubra
AATCTTTCAACTGGTTTTCTGGCATTTCCCATCCTCCTTCGGTTTCATTCTCGTCATTCTTCTCCTAAATCTAATGGATATTTTCCTTCATCCGGGTTATCTAGGAAAATATTCGTAAAAAAAAAATTATGACATTCCTCGAATTGTGTGAGAGGGTAACACTAACATCAACGACAAAAAAAAAGTAGAAATATCCGGACAGCTATCTTCATTCCCGGGCGTTGAAAGTAAATTGGTATTTGATTTGGTGTGACAGTCTCCACTTTGCAATGCAAAACATGACAATGGAAGTGGCATAACAACGAGAAACTTCATTATCCCCCTTTAAAAAAAACAAAAAAGATATTGGATATCGGCAGTTGTGTTTGCTCGATGTTGTGAAGGAGCTTTATTGTGTACGCTCGATATGGTCATCGTCGGGTGTTTCTTGGTGTTCCCTTAGGGCAGTCATAAATAACTGCATCACATGAAGTTAATCTGCATTATCAACAATATTTTGTGTAGAGTAAAACTGTATTGTCTTTCATCAAGAGGTTTCTCCAGAATATAATTTTTTTTTTATTTTATGTCAAGTGTCAATGTCATGACAGCATATTTCCTTTAAATTTTTCCATATTGGCTTAACCATTATGCTAATACTCGTCATGAGAGTCTCAGAAGATCCAGGAATATGATTGCATTCTGCAGTGATATATATATATATATATATATATATATATATATATATATATATATATATATATATATATATATATATATATATATATATATGTGTGTGTGTGTGTGTGTGTGTGTGGGGGGGGGGGCGCAATTACCTAATTGTACTCACGGGAAAGAGCTCCATGCTCGTAAGTTCCCGTCTCCTGGTCGGTTCCATTTTGTATTTAGTGATACTTATCATACTTGTCCTTAAACATGGATTGAGTTTCCATTAACTAACTCCTCGCTTAGCGAATTCAAATTATCAACTACTCTTAAACTAAAAAGTGCTTCCTTACATCCTGCAAAGAACTTTTCCTACGAAGCTTCAAACTATGACCTCTAGTTGTAGTGTCAGCCATATCAAAATATCGATCCCTATCCACTCTACTATAACCATGAAGGAATTTAAAAACCGTCACCATATCCCCCCTCCTCTTCTAGCTTCGAGTGAAGGTAAGCCTAATTCCCTCAGCCTCTTATCATAACTGAGATTGCGTATTTCTGGCACCAGTTTCGTAGCATGTATATGAACTGTTTCCAGTTTGTCGTGTGCGTGTACATGTGCGTGTGTGTGTGTGTAAGTAAAGTAATTTCTCTCTGAACATTTTCTTGAAAAAATATTTAAAAAACCGTCACCATATCCCCCCTCAGTCTTCTAGCTTCGAGTGATGGTAAGTCTAATTCCCTCAGCCTCTCATCATAACTGAGATTGCGTATTTCTGTCACCAGATTCGTGGCATGTCTATGAACTTTTTCCATTTTGTGTGTGTGTGTGTGTGTGTGTGTGTGTGTGTGTGTGTGTGTGTGTGTGTGTGTGTGTGTGTGTGTGTGTGTGTGTGTGTGTGTGTAAGAAAAAGTAATTTCTCTCTGAAAATCTTTTTGAAAAAAATATTTACATGTCTTGAAATATTTTTGGAACAAGAATATTGGCTAAACCTGTCAGCTCTAAAATTCATATGACCTTTCCAAGAAGAACGCTTTTGAAGCAGCCTACCCAATGACTGGATGCTGGAGTTTCCATCCATCCTTCCGTGAACTCTTTCTTCCCTAACTTAGTCTCAAAATAAGTTTACTGAATGGCTTCTCATAGTCTTCGTTTTTCTCTGATGAAAGATGTTGGGGATTTTTCTTTGATAAATTTAAGTTGCTGCATATAGCTTTTGTAAGGAAGGATGCGGCTGAAATGGTCCTATAAACGTGTTTTTATTTTGAAATTGCAATTAGGAGGGAACTTTTTCCCTCAAAGTTATTTTCAGTCTTCCATAATTACTAACTTACAACACTTAATGAGCACACGTGAGGATAGAACAGATAGTGATTGAAGTTTATTCCATCTTGGCAATATTCGAATCCCATATGATGAAGCGATGGGAGGAAAGCAACTGTGGTAATCGAGTCTCGCTGTAGATCATTGTCCCCTTCCCTGTGGATGATCCCAGCAGGATTTTGGGGGAAATTGTGGCACTCATGTTCGAGGTATATTTGGTTTTTGATGAATGTACGTGCTTTGACTTGGCCACCCCCTTACAAGGGGACTCGCGGCTTTGTTATGTGTATGTACGTATTTTCGATAAAGAGTGGAAAGTACGAAAGTATTGGTGCAGTGTCGTAGTAGAATGCTACAGAAAAACTTATGAATCACGAGTATTAGAGTTTAGATTTGTATAGATTTGAGCGATGTTGGTTAAAAAAGATAAGGGACAGAATATATATTCCCCTAAAATGAACTGAATAATTGTTATGGAAGTCCTTTTATGTACTAGATGAGCCTTAGGAATATGTTTATTTAACTTAATACCTCTTATGGTGTGAATCAAGTACCATTATTTATAGTGTAATGATTTATCGCAACCTTTTGAGAACGGCCTGAAAGGAATATTGAAATATAAGAAAAAACTTCCAAACTTATTTTTCCCCACATATGAAACTCATGTAAGAGCATTGTTCTAACAGTTCCATATTTTCTTATGAATATATTCTAATAGTTGGTGGATGTTGTTTCACTGTACATCATCATATCTTTCGGCTTCTCCCATCAGCGGATCGGGCATCTCCATATCGCCTTATCTCTGCAACCTCCTCCATCATACCTCGCAACTTTATGTCTTCCCTCACCCGTCTTTTTGACCTGACTCACTTTCCTCCTGCTTGGTACCTCCATCCCCAACAACTTTCTTTCTACGTCCTCCTCATCTCTCCACAGCACAGGCCCAAACCATCTCAAGCTCGTCTTTCTCACCATATCCTCAAACCGTCCTACTTGCGCTGTCCCTCTAATATACTCAATCTTTAATCTGTCCATACCTACCACCCCCAGTCGCCTGCAACTCTGCTCTCTCCAGCTCTGTCTTACGTCTCTTCGTCAATGGGACTGTCTCCGAGAAATTGAATTTAGACTGATTCATGATTGCCATTTCCATACTGTTATGACATGCAGTATTGGGTCATTTCGTCGTGACGTTCCCATTTGGGTCTCGTCAAGGCTAATTTACCAAGATTTAGGACATTTCAAGTGGACAATGGCAAAGATATGTGCGTCAGAGAGAGAGAGAGAGAGAGAGAGAGAGAGAGAGAGAGAGAGAGAGAGAGAGAGAAGAGAGAGAGAGAGAGAGAGAGAGAGAGAGAGAGAGTTTTGCAAATTGATAATTGAGTCGTTCGTAGTCTTTCAGTTGTTTTATCAAACTGTCATTTCCAATCAATAGTTTTTAATAGGTTTTGTAAAGCCAAATAGAGCACGCTGAGGATTATGCATCAAAGTTCTATCTTTATTTGGTTACTGTTTTCCTGTACCCAATGATACAGGTTTTTTTCACTGTTATTATATGTGCTGGGATGCCATTTATTATGGAGAGATGATATTTTATTATTATTATTATTATTATTATTATTATTATTATTATTATTATTATTATTATTATTATTATTATTATTATTATTTCTGATGAATTTATTAGCGATATGTAGAATTTTCAGTTTTAATGTAGAGAGAGAGAGAGGGAGAGAGAGAGAGAGAGAGAGAGAGAGAGAGAGAGAGAGAGAGAGAGAGAGAGAGAGAGAGAGAGAGAGAGAGAGAGAGAGAGAGAGAGAGAGAATATATGTGTAAATTCTGTAAACCTTTTAGCATCCATGAATAAATACATCTGTCATGAAATACCTTTCCATTTCTCTCTTTCCCTCCCCCTCACCCCTAAGTTTGCGAGGAAAAAAGGAGGGACAGGTCGTAAAGAGATGTCAAAGGCAATATAAGAATATGCCAACGCATCCTATCTTTCTTTCTTTCTTTCTTCCTCTTAGGACCGTATTCTAGTGAGAAAGTTACTTTATTTTTACTTGACGATAAGCTTGAAAACTTTTTACCTGACTTCTGAGGGAATGTATTTTTACAGCACAACTGAGATTTTAATGCTGAATTGGAATGGCCATGTCAAGGGATTTAAATATAGTTACTTGTTGCTTATACTTGTTCGGACGTTCGGATATTTGCCTTGTTTAAAATGGAAATTTCTCGTTATTGTTGAAGGTTTTATGCCAAGCGTGAAACTGCATTATATAATTTAGAGTAGAGATAAGTATTCATATCTACAATATATTTCCTATGACTATTTATTAAACTATTTTTGTAAAGGATTTTTTCAGGTCTGTAGAAAGAATGTTTATGTAAGGCAGCATAATGCCTAAACTTTGGATCGGCAGTCTTTTTCTTTGTCAAAGTCACAGAAAATACATAGCAAAGGTCAGTTAAGCATATTAAAATGCGTTCCCTTTCGTGAAATATATTCAATTAAATTGCATTATATGTATTCTTTATCCACTAACCCCCTGGGTGACCCTAGCAGTGTGGTTGGGAGGGAAATTGTAGAACCCTTTATCCCAAGGAGCCACAAGATGTGTTCGGGGCATGCTTGGCTTCTGGTGAATGTGTGCGCTTTGACTCGGCCACCCACTGTGCAAGGGGGATTGTGGCCATAAAGAAAGACATTTGCATGTTACGCATAGGCGCCCTCAGATCGTATTTTGGGCAGAGAAGCAAAGAGCCTCTGTTAATATTGTTGTTATGATCTTGGTCTGTTATTTTTCACTGAGATTATTCTCATGCGCACACACACACACACACACACACACACACACACACACACACACACACACACACACACACACACACACACACACACACACACGCACACACACACACACACACACACACACACACACACACACACACACACACACACACACACACACACACACACACACACACACACCGCGCGTTCAGTGACACACGGAATTGCTCCTCTTAAATTTTTAACTGTTTCGAGTGACTAAAGTGCTTAGTGGAAAACTTTACCATAATTTCCATAAATCTGAAATCCTGCAGAGTATTGTGAGTACAAAAACTAATATTTGTTGTAAGACGAGACTGTTCATATTAAAGGAAAAAAATTGAGAACTTTTTCGTGAGGAAGAGAGAGAAGCTGCCGTCCAGTTTCTGCCTTGAGGGAAATCTAGAAGAGTTGCCAGACGTGGAGCCATCACACCACATTACCTAATTTTTTGTGTAAACTGGGGAAAGCTCTTAAGCCGTTTTACCTGATCCTGTGGTTCTATATATTGTTAAAATCAGTATCCTTCCCATTTATATTAACTAGTTAGTTAGTTTGATACACGAAAAAAATTGAATAATAAAAGAAAAAAAAATTACCAAATACCCACCTGTCAACAGTACTGAGTTAAGTTGCCAAGTAGTACAGCAGTCCTATTTTCTTCATTTTTTTTGCTTTTCTTTTAGCTTTCTCTTTTGCTATTTTGTTATTTTGTATATATATTGAGTTAAATGTAAAGTCTAAATCCCGTGATAACATATCTTGGTTAGCAAGTCAGTTTATCAGTTAGGAAGAATATATAACAGAAACAGGTGGGTGCCACCTCGAACACAAATTCGAATTTTCCTTCAGGTTTGACTTTTGTTTTTCTTTTTCTTTTTATACTTAAATTACCATGGTCAAGTTTTTAAGTTAAGATGTGTGTTACCAGAAAGGAGACAAACTGAGTCACTAAATAGCACTTATATGGAGATATAAAAATTCTGTGTGAAGGTAAATTAGAAGTTTTTCTCTTTTCTTTTTTTTTTCCTCTTTCTCGTCTTCTTTCTATATTCTGTGAGAGGGAGAACATAAAAATGAAGCCATCTCTGTCCCAAACCTCTCCCACCCATGGGTCGGGAGAAGGGGTAGTCATCAGAGGACTTAAACAGAGAATCAAGAAGTTAGAGGAAATGGTTACAAGCCTTGATGATAAAATTCGGAATATGGATGGAGAAATGAAAGAGAATGAAACACTCAGAGAACAAATAAGATCTTTGGAGGAAGCAAATAAAGCACAAGGGCAGGAGAGAAAGGAACTAGAAAAAAGAATAAAGAAGCTGGAAGGGGAAAAGAGTCAACTAGAATCTAGAATTTCTAAACAAGAAGATAAAAACAAACAGCTAAATGACAACCTAAAGGAATTAGATGTTAGTTCACTGCTCTCTTCTGAGAGAGACGAGATTGCTGCTTGGAATGTTCAGATTAAGGAAAACATTGAACAGTTCAGAAAAGAGTTCCAGGAGCTGAATATGGAAAATGATGCCATGAAAACGTCCTTTGCTGATGCACTAAAGGGGAATGTGGCAGTAAAAGAGGCTGTAAAGGTGGTGGCACTGGAAAACATACAAACAGTTGACTATAAAGAGACAGTAATCGAAAAAATGAAAGACGTTGTGATGGAAAGGGCAAACCCACTCATCAGACAGGCACTTGATAAGGAGAAGACAGTGGTAATCTCAGGCATAAGTGAATCCCAGGAGCCAACATGGCAGGGGAGACTTGAAGAAAATAAAGCTAGCGTTGTAGACCTGATAAGAAAGCTTGGAGTAGTATGTGGTCCTGAGGATATTGTAAACATACACCAACTAGGTAAATATTCGAGGGAAGGAAAGCCGAGACCAACAAAAGTAACCTTTGAGAGAGGGGAGACATGTAGGGAAATATTGTTGAGAAAAAAAAGTCTAAAAGACCTTCAAGAATGCAAAGAAGTGTTCATTAGACGATACAGAACACAGGAAGAGATGGGAAAGATCAAAAACTTGTTGCAAGAGGCAAGAAGGTTAAATGATGAAAGAAATGAAGAAGAGAAGAAAAATTTTCGTTACAGAATACTTCCAGACAAAGGGGAGATAAAGAAGATAATGACAGAAGATCAGGGGATGGGGCCTCATTAAGATTGTTATACACAAATGCTGATGGATTAGCTGGTAAGGCAGTAGAATTAAAAGATAGGATTCACAACAGTAAGGCAGATATAGTAGCAATTACAGAGACTAAGTTGAGTGAGGACATAAACAGTGTCACAGTTTTTCCTAAGGGCTTCAGAATACTAAGGGTCGAAAGATCTGAGAGGACTGGTGGAGGGATAGCACTGCTCATAAGTGAGAGGATTCAAGTTGAAGAAATAAACTTGGCTATAGAAAGTGAGTTCAGGGAATTTCTTGTTGCTCGCATAAATACTGGGTCAGAGAGCATTATAATAACTGTTGTATACAACCCACCAAGGAACCAAAATAGGCTTGAAATTTATGAGGAAAGTCATATAGGTACGATTGAAGTCATAAACTCAGTTGTTAACATGGCGCGGGAGAAAAAATGTAGGATTTTGATTATGGGAGACTTTAATCATAAAGAGATAGATTGGATAAATCTTGACCCACACAGTGGTGAGGACTCATTTGGGGCAAGATTCCTAGATTGCGTACAAGGGAATTTCCTACACCAACATGTAATGGAACCAACAAGAGCCAGGGGTGGGGATGAGCCATCACTACTTGATCTGGTGTTCACAGATAATGTGTTGGATATTGAAAATATTGAGTATGAACCACCAATTGGAAAGAGTGACCACTGTGTGTTGTTGATGGAGTATATCATTGAAGACATTCTTCCTGAGAGTAGAGGCACTGAGGACATGAGGAGGAACTATCCGAAAGGAGATTACATCAAAATGAATGAGCTTTTTGCAGTTATTGACTGGAGAACCTTATTTTACAACAAATCTGTACAAGAAATGTATGACATCTTTTGTGAGAAATATGGGAAGATAGTAGATTGCTGCATACCTGTCACCAAAGTAGGTGTAATTCATGCCAGAGAGAAATGGTTCGATAATGGGTGTAAAAGAGCTAAGGAGTGGAGAGACAAATGCTGGAAAAGGTATAGGAGGAGAAAAAACATAAATGCCTGGCAAACCTACAAAAGAGCAAGAAATGACTACCTAAGTAAAAGGAGAGAGGCAGAGAGAGATTATGAGAGGGACATCACCAGGAAGGCTAAAGAAAATCCCAAGCTTTTCCACAGCTTTATCAGAGGAAAACTGAAGGTAAAAGAACAGGTTTTAAGGCTAAAGAGAGCGGATGGAAGCATCACTGAGACGGACGAAGAGATCTGCAAAGAATTGAACAAGGAGTTTCAGTCAGTATTTACAGTAGAAAATACCCCACCCCCTCAGATTGCAGTGATAGAAGCTCAAGGGCCGGTACTAGAGAACATCAACCTTACAGCCACAGAGGTATGCAAAGCGCTGATGGATTTAGATGTTCATAAAGCTACAGGTCCTGATGACATATCCCCTCATGTGCTTAAAAAATGCGCAAACACAATATCAGTGGCACTAAGTATCATATTTAAGGAGTCACTGGAGTCGGGGGAGATTCCAAGATGCTGGAAACAAGCAAATGTGATACCTATCTTCAAAAAGGGAAGGAGGGATACGGCTCTGAACTATAGACCAGTTTCCTTGACCAGCATAGTTTGCAAACTTATGGAGAAACTACTAAGGAAACATATCTCTCTTCACTTGGAATCCTTCAACTTTTTGTCAGTGAGGCAACATGGCTTCAGAGAAGGAAGATCAACAGTAACAAACTTATTAGAATTTTATGATGAGGTAAGCCAAATCTTGCAGGAAAGAGAGGGCTGGGCAGATTGCATATTCCTAGACTTCCAGAAAGCGTTTGACACTGTTCCACATGGGAGACTTATTAGGAAGCTGCAATCAATGGCTAGAATAGGTGGAAATGTCTTGGAATGGATAAAAACTTACTTAGAAGGAAGGGAACAGAGGGTTAGAGTAAGACACTCAGTGTCTGAATGGAGAAGAGTTAGTAGTGGAGTTCCACAGGGTTCAGTTTTAGGGCCACTTTTGTTCCTTGTATATGTAAATGACCTACCAGAGTCTGTAAATTCATTCATGAATATGTTTGCAGATGATGCAAAGATTGTGAAGAAAGTAAAAAACGAGAACAATGGTAGAGAACTTCAGGAGGATCTAAATAATCTGCATGAGTGGTCAGAAAAGTGGCTAATGAAATTCAATACCTCAAAATGTAAGGTAATGAGAATGGGTACAAGTGCAAGAAGGCCCAAGCTTGACTACTCGGTGGCTGGAGTACAACTTCAAGAGACAGAAAATGAGAGAGATCTAGGAGTAAACATACTGGCAGATTTGTCTCCAGAAATACATATAAATGGCGTAGTAAGGGCAGCATATGCATTCTTATCAAACGTAAGGGTAGCCTTCAGGCACATGGACAAGGAAATGTTCAGAAATATTTATGTAACCTATGTGAGGCCAAAACTCGAATATGCAGCCCCCTTTTGGAATCCGCACTTGAAAAAGCACATAGCTAAGCTTGAAAAAGTTCAAAGACATGCCACGAAACTGGTGCCAGAAATACGCAATCTCGGTTATGATGAGAGGCTGAGGGAATTAGACTTGCCATCACTCGAAGCTAGAAGAGTAAGGGGGGATATGGTGACAGTCTTTAAATTCCTTCATGGTTATGATAGAGTGGATAGGGATCGATATTTCGATATGGCTGGCTCTAGAACTAGAGGTCATAGTTTGAAGCTTCGTAAGAAAACTTGTTTGCAGGATGTAAGGAAATACTTTTTCAGTGTAAGAGTAGTTGATAATTGGAATTGGCTAAGCGAGGAGGTAGTTAATGCTATCTCAATCCATAGTTTTAAGGACAGGTATGATAAGTATCACTAAGTCTAAAAATGGAACCGATCAGGAGACGGGAAGATACGAGCTTTGGGCTCTTTCCCGTAAACACAATTAGGTAATCACAATTAGGTAATCACACACACAGTCTTTAAATTCCTTCATGGTTATGATAGAGTGGATAGGGATCGATATTTTGATATGGCTGGCTCTAGAACTAGAGGTCATAGTTTGAAGCTTCGTAAGAAAACTTGTTTGCAGGATGTAAGGAAATACTTTTCCAGTGTAAGAGTAGTTGATAATTGGAATTGGCTAAGCGAGGAGGTAGTTAATGCTATCTCAATCCATAGTTTTAAGGACAGGTATGATAAGTATCACTAAGTCTAAAATGGAACCGATCAGGAGACGGGAAGATACGAGCTTTGGCTCTTTCCCGTAAACACAATTAGGTAATCACACACACAAGTAATGGGACAGTTTCCTAGGATTTGGATATATTGAGTCGGTGTACTGTACGCGAAATATATATTTTTTTATATATATAAAATATCAAGAGGAATTTTAAGAAATTTCTCATTTTCTTTTTCTTTTATCTCCTGATGAGAGAATGATGTCCGCCTCCTCTCTTTCCTCCTTTTGTCAGCACATAAAAGCGGGAAATGTTATTAGTCTCATTTTCAGGGCAGATATAACGATGTGATTAAATGGTCTCAAAATGGGAAATCTCTTTGAGTTTGCAAAATTACTCTTTCTGGGCTTTATCTTATTTTCCCATGAAGTCGTTCATTATTTTTTTTTATTATACTTGAACTCATATGACTGAAAATTCTGTGTATTGCACTTATAAGGGATGTTTGTATAAATGTGACATTCTCGTAGCAAATATATTCTGATTTTATTATCATACTTATTACGATATCTTATATACGTCAACCTTATCACAAAAATAAGTTACAGCCACTCTTCTATTGTGATAATTATTGTAAGCTGTTATGATATAATTTTACGAGATGTCTATTCTATTATATACAGTTTATATATTGTGTGAAAACCCACTGAATACTTTGTGGAAATGAAGGCAATATTTTGCTCTTTTATGTATTTGCACATGTGCAGATACTTTTGAAAATAAGTAGTTAATACATGGCGCTATTGTGATCCTTTGTCTACTTTTTAAGCTCGTTGTATATATATATATATATATATATATATATATATATATATATATATAATATATATATATATATATATATATATATATATATATATATATATATATATATATATATATTAGCAGTAAATTTTCTTGTATACATAGTTTTTGTTAAATATGACCGCTGTTTTTGCATTTGCGATTTTCTTGTATAACTTTTCCATAGTTCTTACAATAACTTTTCATTTTTATTGAGACTCTACATTAAGTAGGAAAATTTAAGAGAATTCATAACGTTTCGTACAGCTTCGTACATTGTCAAATGATTATCTATCTAGTATTGGATGGAGGTTATATATGATATTTAATATCCACCTTTAGTTTATATTCACCAGAATGATTAAGTATCTCTGCGAAGTTTCCAGAGTTGCTGGAGGATGGACCCCAAGCATTCTTATCTCTGGCCTCTGCTCTTTACTTTCAGAGTTGGCAGAGTAATACAATTTGGCGTTTGCACATTCATAGAAGATCTAACTTATATATATATATATATATATATATATATATATATATATATATATATATATATATATATATATATATATATATATATATATATATATATATATATATATATATATATATACAGTATATATATATATATATATATATATATATATATATATATATATATATATATATATATTTATATATATATATATATACAGTATATATATATATATATATATATATATATATATATATATATATATATATATATATATATATATATATATATTATATATATATATATATATATATATATATATATATATATATATATATATATATATATATATATATATATATATATATATATATATATATATATCCAAACGCGCCCCCACACGTATATGATCCCGATAAACTCCTGTTTTGAGTTGTGGGAATGTTGACCTTTTCAGTGAAGTAAGTGTTTGCAGGGCCAACACCAAGCCTTGAGCTCAACTCCATTTAAAATGTTTTCTCTAAACATGAGTCAAAGGCCTTTTAGTGAACGTAAATGGTACAGTTGAGAATAGAATGTCTACATCTTTTTTTTTTTTTTAATATCAAGGGAGAACGGGAGAGGGATTGATAAATGTTCCTCAATTTTTTTCTGGGGGACTTTGTATACTCATATATATATATATATATATATATATATATATATATATATATATATATATATATATATATATATATATATATATATATGTGTGTGTGTGTGTGTGTGTGTGTGTGTGTGTGTGTGTGTGTGTGTGTGTGTGTGTGTGTGTGTGTGTGTGTGTGTGTGTGTGTGTGTGTGTGTGTGTGTGTGTGTGTGTGTGTGTGCGTATGTATTGTAATTGTTAGGTAAGGAGCCAAGTATTGCTAATACCTTTAGGAATAATGTAAATATTTTCATATTGCTTTTGAATGAGCTGTTCCTGATCGAAAGAACCGGCAGTACATGTGGTACCTAATTTTTGGAAACCTAAGAGGTTCTCCATGATGAAATTTTTAAGATTATGATACTATTTACCCTCCATGAAGACCGTGAGTGTTTTGTGTTAGTATACCAGGTATGAGC
>JAXCGZ010004302.1:57500-59399 GCA_037179515.1 Halocaridina rubra
AATTGCATGAATATACAGAGGAATAAAGTGATAAAGCTGATGGTATTGATGCCTTTAAGTAGCCGTGAGTACTTCAGTTAACTTAGTTTCTTGTGTAAATTTGTTTTACCTCTCATAATCCAGTGGATCCATTTCACTCTACAAAAGTAATCGATGCAATTGAGTGCCATTCGTCACTAAATTAGTACACGAGAAGCCGTCTCATGAGCTCTTTGTTAAGGGCTTGTCCTACGAACCTCATGTGATAAAAAGGAGATTGTTTTTATAACCCTCCGCAACATTCATTTAGTGTTGTTAAATGAAATCTGTTGAGCTTCTCTTAGCTTATTAATAACCTTTTCTCCGTTATTCCAGGTGTGTTTTCTCCGCCGACTGGACATTCTGGTGAGTTAACTGTGTTATGAATTCATTTGACTTAAGATAATCAGCCACTGCTACTGGGACTCTCCTCGCTATATTTCATATCTGTATATCTTTTAGTGTATGTTCAACCTTTCCATTTTTACGTTTTTTTGTTACAATGTTTACTTCGTCGTGCCATTGAGTATAATTTCATATATATATATATATATATATATATATATATATATATATATATATATATATATATATATATATATATATATATATATATATATATATATATATATATATATATATATATATATATATATATATATATATATATATATATATATATATATATATATATATATATATATATATATATATATATATATATATATATATGTATTGGTGTTTAATAATATTTTTATATGACACTCATTATATCTGGCTTTCATAGTGATTGGGATCTGTAGAATAAGTTATAATATATTTAACCATATATGTCGCTTAGAAAGATCGTTACGATTTTTTGACAATAATAATTATGCGGTTCAATCCTGGATTTTTTTTTTATTTGAACAGTTTAACTATGCTAAAATAAATTAGGTACTTGCACGTTTGTATGTATGTATGTTATCGACCTTTCCTTTTCATTATTTATTTTGGTGTTTTTATATATCGGACGTTGATTTATCTTCATTGCATCTTTAACAGTTTATTTTAGCATTTTTTCTTCTTCTAAGTACTGCACTCAGTTTTCCTTGATTGGCCAGAAATATTCAATAATGTTACGCTTTTAATGTGTTATTTAGATAATATGTGAATTTTTTATTTGTCATATTCCGATTAATCATTTCATGATATGGTATTGTATCCTCATATATGCACGAAACATCGAAGGAAAATTGAGAATGGCTTCCGTAGTCATTTCAATGTATACTTTTATAATAAGAACTATATAATAATTTTATCATTATTTTGTATTTTTCTCTTTTTATTTATTTAAGAAAATATGACGAATTTTATATTTACACATATATTCATTCCTTCCCATTCCAAATTCTTTTTGTATTTTATTACCTTTTTTTTCCTTCTTTTTTTCATTACCCAGAAGCCATTGCAGAGAGATTGAAACCGCGAATCACCATTTCAGGGGGAGATTGTCTGGGAGTATACATAGGAGGGAGGGGATAGAGGCATCAATACATTTTAATTTATCTAAAGGGAATATGCAAAAGGTTAGCGAAGGGAAATCTTCTCCACTTTTTATCTTTCGTTTATGGATGCATAGAGTGCACACACACACACACACACACACACACACACACAAACACGGAATTGCTCCTCTTAAATTTTTAACTGTTTCGAGTGACTAAAGTGCTTAGTGGAAAACTTTACCATAATTTCCATAAATCTGAAATCCTGCAGAGTATTGTGAGTACAAAAACTAATATTTGTTGTAAGACGAGACTGTTCATATTAAAGGAAAAAAAATTGAGAACTTTTTCGTGAGGAAGAGAGAGAAGCTGCCGTCCAGTTTCTGCCTTGAGG
>JAXCGZ010004303.1:0-59317 GCA_037179515.1 Halocaridina rubra
GCCAGTTACTGCTCTAGAAATGTATCCTACAGATGAACTCAAAAGGAGGGACAATGAGACGCTCTCGGTTGGCGCCCAATCTTCCAAGAGGCAACATCTCGCCTGAGCAGTCTAAGTTTATTTCAATCCTTATTTACGTGGCATCTTCACAGGAATTCATCTAGCACAACAAGGTGAGGGATAGTGTATGGTAAAGCTCGTGGGTCAAGCAAATTGGTTTATTTTCGAGAATTAGTTACATTCGTTACTGGCTAAATCTTATGGATTTTTATTCTCAGATTCCATTCCCATCCACACGAAATTTTGTAGATTACCAAACTGGAATCTCACATGCCAAAGTTAATTCCTTAACCTGTAAATTACAGCGGATATACATTGCTAAGAAGTGTCTTTTCATTGAATGTGATAAACGAAAATCTCATCCTCTGAAGACTGGTTATGAGCCCGTAAAAATCTATCTCTTTTCCTAATAAATTCTAATTTCATTTCACCCCTTTCTATCATCGTAAATAAAGTGTTTTACGTCAAAAACTCGTCAATAAAGCTATTTGCTATATAAACTGCAAATAATTAGAAGGTAATTTTACCCTGTTGGCTTTGCAAATATTTCTTGTTAACCACAATTTAATGAATGCATACTGTATTTATCTTGCTAATTCTTCATATGTTGGGGATAAAGTGTTTTGAGTTATAAGTTGCAAATACCTCAAAAGGTGGTTTTGCACCCTTTTTTTCTTGCAAACAGTTCTTGATAACCAAAAGTGAATGAATACTGTATTTATCTCGTATATTCTTCCTTTATCCTAAATAGAGTGTTTTACCATATCAATTGTTAATCAGTAATAAGCATTGCAACTTTTGTGGTTGCACACAATTTAAGGAATACATACAGTACTGTATTTGTCTTGCTTATTTTTCATTTATTGTGAATATATTGTTTTCCTTTAAAACCAGTAAAGAATTAATGGTTTTGTATGCTATTATGGTAGCATAAATATTTCTGGTTAGCTGTGAATAACCAATATATATTCATCCAGTAGAATGACATTGGAAACTCATTATATGTGTGATCATGCTTTCAGTTTCCCATTATAAAGAGTGTCATTTCTGTTTATGAAATTGCAGTGTCCTGTATTCTACTCTGCCTGTGTGACAGAGGTAATCATCGAGTTGAGGCCAAAGTCTTGGCATACGTCCGTGGTGCCGGGAAACGAAATCGTGCTCATCACCACCGGGATTCGAGGCAGCATTTCATAAAATTTAAATTGAGAAATTTAATTCAATTCTTTTAATGTCATTGCATTTCCAAAATTAAAAGAAAGTTGAATTCTGAGTTTCATTTAACCGACTAATGGTAAAAGAGATGGGGTGTTCAAGTACAAATATCTGTCCTGTCTGTTTGTGAGCTCTTAACCGAGCTCGGTACTTTGAGTCCCCTTAGTAAAACAGAATCTTAAAAACACTCTAGCATCCTAAACCCCAACAGGAATGCTGTTCTAATTCATATACCTGTTTCCTTGTCCAGCATAGTTTGAAAAGTTATAGAGAAACTACTAAGGAAACATATCTCTCCTCAATTGGAATCCTTCATCTTTTTGTCAGTGAAACGACATGGCTTGAGAGCAGGTAGCTCAACAGTTACAAACTTATTAGAATATTACGATGAGGTAAACTGAATCTTAAAAGAAAGAGAGGGCTGGGCAGATTGCATATTCCAAGACTTCCAGAAAGCATTTGACACTGTCCCACATAGAAGACTTATTAAGAAGCTGCAAGCAATGGCAAGAATAGGTGGAAATATCTTGAAATAGAAAAAAATAAACTTAGAAGGAAAGAAACAGAGGGTTAGAGTAAGACAGTCAGTGTCTGAATGGAGAAGAGTTAGTAGTGGAGTTCCACAGGCTTCAGTTTTAGGGCCACATTTCTTCCTTTTATATGTAAATGACTTACCAGAGTCTGTAATTTCATTCTTGAATATGTTAGCAGATGATGCAAAGATTGTGAAGAATGTAAGAAACAAGAACAATGGTAGAAAGCCTAAGGAAGATCTCAATAGTCTGCATGAGTGGTCAGAAAACTGGCTAATGAAATTCAATACTTCAAAATGTAAGGTAATGATTACCTAATTGTGATTACCTAATTGTGTTTACTGGAAAGAGCCCAAAGCTTGTATCTTCCCGTCTCCTGATCGGTTCCATTTTAGACTTAGTGATACTTATCATACCTGTCCTTAAAACTATGAATTGAGATAGCATTAACTACCTCCTCGCTTAGCCAATTCCAATTATCAACTACTCTTGCACTGAAAAAGTATTTCCTTACATCCTGCAAAAAAGTTTTCTTACGAAGCTTCAAACTGTGACCTCTAGTTCTAGAGCCAGCCATAGCAAAATATCGATCCCTATCCACTCTATCATAACCATGAAGGAATTTAAAGACTGTCACCATATCCCCCCTCACTCTTCTAGCTTCGAGTGATGGTAAGTCTAATTCCCTCAGCCTCTCATCATAACTGAGATTGCGTATTTCTGGCACCAGTTTCGTGGCATGTCTTTGAACTTTTTCAAGC
Source organism: Halocaridina rubra (assembly GCA_037179515.1). Lineage (NCBI taxonomy): Eukaryota > Metazoa > Arthropoda > Malacostraca > Decapoda > Atyidae > Halocaridina > Halocaridina rubra. The sequence goes on from JAXCGZ010004303.1 coordinate 2,570, forward strand.
TTAGCTATGTGCTTTTTCAAGTGCGGATTCCAAAAGGGGGCTGCATATTCGAGTTTTGGCCTCACATAGGTTACATAAAGATTTCTGAACATTTCCTTGTCCATGTGCCTGAAGGCTACCCTTACATTTGATAAGAATGCATATGCTGCCCTTACTATGCCATTTATATGTATTTCTGGAGACACATCTGCCAGTATGTTTACTCCTAGATCTCTCTCATTTTCTGTCTCTTGAAGTTGTACTCCAGCCACCGAGTAGTCAAGCTTGGGCCTTCTTGCACTTGTACCCATTCTCATTACTTTACATTTTGAAGTATTGAATTTCATTAGCCACTTTTCTGACCACTCATGCAGATTATTTAGATCCTCCTGAAGTTCTCTACCATTGTTCTCGTTTTTTACTTTCTTCACAATCTTTGCATCATCTGCAAACATATTCATGAATGACTTTACAGACTCTGCTAGGTCATTTACATATACAAGGAACAAAAGTGGCCGTAAAGCTGAACCCTGTGGAACTCCACTACTAACTCTTCTCCATTCAGACACTGAGTGTCTTACTCTTACCCTCTGTTCCTTTCCTTCTAAGTAAGTTTTTATCCATTCCAAGACATTTCCACCTATTCTAGCCATTGATTGCAGCTTCCTAATAAGTCTCCCATGTGGAACAGTGTCAAATGCTTTCTGGAAGTCTAGGAATATGCAATCTGCCCAGCCCTCTCTTTCCTGTAAGATTTGGCTTACCTCATCATAAAATTCTAATAAGTTTGTTACTGTTGATCTACCTTCTCTGAAGCCATGTTGCCTCACTGACAAAAAGTTGAAGGATTCCAAGTGAAGAGAGATGTTTCCTTTGTAGTGCAAGAGGGCTCAAGCTTGACTACTCAGTGGCAGGATTACAGCTTCAAGTGACAGAGAATGAGAGAGATCTAGGAGTAAACTTACTGGCAGATTTGTCTCCAGAAATGCATATAAATGGCATAGTAAGGGCAGCATATGCTTTCTTAGGAAATGTAAGGGTAACCTTCAGGCACATGGTCAAGGAAATGTTCAGAAATATTTATGTAACCAGTATGAGGCCAAAGCTTGCATATGCAGCCCTCTTTTGGAATCCACAGTAGTTAAACTGCAAAGAGTTCAAAGACATGCCATGAAACTGGTGCCAGAAATACTCAATCACAATTTTGATGAGAGGCTTAAGAAATTAAACTTACCATCACTCGAAAGTAGAAGATTTTAAATTTCTTCATGGCTATGACAGAGTGGATAGGGATCGATATTTTGATATAGCTGGCACTAGAACTAGACATCTTAGTTTGAAACTTCGTAAGAAAACTTCTTTGCAGGATGTAAGGAAATACTTTTTCAGTATGAGTAGTTGATAATTTGAATTCGTTAAGCAAGGAGGCAGGTAATGCGAACTCAATCCATAGTTTTAAGGACAAGTATGATAAGTATCAATATGTACAAAATGGAACCAATCAGGAGACGTGAAGATACGAGCTTGGGGCTCTTTCCTGAAAGCACAAATAGGTAATCACAATTAGGTAATCACACACACACACACACATGGAACATGATGCCATGAAAACTTCCTTTTCTGATGCACTAAAGGGGAATATGGCAGTAAAAGAGGTTGTAAAGGTGGTGGCACTGGAAAACATACAAACAGTTGACTATAAAGAGACAGTAATTGAAAAAAATGAAAGAAGTTGTGATGGAAAGGGCAAATCCACTTATTAAACAGGCACTTGATAAAGAGAAGACATGGTAATCTCAGGCATAAGCGAATCCCAGGAGCCAACATGGCAGGGGAGACTTCAAGAAAATAAAGCTAGGGTTGTAGACATTCACCAACTAGGCAAATATTCGAGAGAAGGAAAGCAGAGACCAACAAAAGTAACCTTTGAGAGAGTGGAAACATGTAGAGAAATATTGATGAGAAAAAAAGTCTAAAAGACCTTCAAGAATTCAAAGAAGTGTTCATTAGACGATAAAGAACACAGGAAAAGATGAGAAAGATAAATAAAACCTTGTTGCAAGAGACAAGAAGGTTAAATGAGGAAAGAAATGAAGAAGAATATGAAGAAGAGAAGAAAAATTTTCATTTCAAATTTCTTCCAGACAAAGGGGAGATAAAGAAAATAATGACAGAAGATCATGGGATAGGGCCTCATTAAGATTGTTATGCGCAAATGCTGATGGATTAGCTGGTAAGGCAGTAGAATTAAAAGATAGGATTCACAACAGTAAGGCAGATATATTAGCAGTTACAGAGACTAAGTTGAGTGAGGACATAAACAGTGTCACAGTTTTTCCTAATGGCTTCAGAATACTAAGGGTTGAAAGATCTGAGAGGACTGATGGAGGGATAGCACTGCTCATAAGTGAAAGGATTCAAGTTGAAGAAATAAACTTGGTTATAGAAAGTGAGTTCAAGGAATTTCTTATTGCTCGGATAAATACTGGGTCAGAGAGCATTATAATAACTGTTGTATATAACCCATCAAGGAACCAGAATATGCTAGAAGTTTATGAGGAAAGTCATATAGGTACTATTGAAGTCATAAACTCAGTTGTTAACATGGCACGGGAGAGAAAATGTAGAATTTAGATTATGGGAGATTTTAATCATAAAGAGATAGATTGGATAAATCTTGACCCACACAGTGGTGAGGACTCATTCGGGACAAGATTCCTAGATTGTGTACAAGGGAATTTCCTACACCAACACGTAATGGAACCAACGAGGGCCAGGGGTGGGGATGAGCCATCACTACTTGATCTAGTATTCACAGATAATGTGTTGGATATTGAAAAAATTGAGTATGAACCACCAATTGGAAAGAGTGACCACTGTGTGTTGTTGATGGAGTATATCATTGAAGATATTCTGCCTAAGAGTAGAGGCACTGAGGACATGAGGAGGAACTATCCGAAAGGAGATTACATCAAAATGAATGAACTTTTTGCAGTTATTGACTGGAGAACCTTAGTTACAACAAATCTGTACAAGAATTGTATGACATCTTTTGTGAGAAATAAGGGAAGATAGTAGATTGCTGCATGCCTGTCACCAAAGCAGGTGTAATTCATGCCAGAGAGATATAGTTCGATAATGAGTGTAAAAGAGTTAAGGAGTGGAGAGACAAATGCTGGAAAAGGTATAGGAGGAGAAAAAACATAAATGCCTGGCAAACTACAAAAGAGTAAGAAATGATTTCCTATATAAAAGAAGAGAGGCAGAGAGAGACAATGAAAGGGACATCACCAGGAAAGCTAAAGAAAATCCCAAGATATCCACAGCTTTATCAGAGGAAAACTGAGGGTAAAAGAAAAGGTTTTAAGTTTAAGAGAGCGGATGGAAACATCACTGAGACAGATGAAGAGATCTGCAAAGAACTGAACAAGGAGTTTCAGTCAGTATTTACAGTAGAAAATACCCCACCCCTTCAGATTGCAGAGATAGAAGCTCAAGGGCCGGTATTAGAAAGCATCAAAATAACAGCCACAGAGTTATGCAAAGCGCTGATGGAGTTTGATGTTCATAAAGCTACAGGTCCTGATGATATATCCTTTCATGTACTTAGAAAATGCACAAACTCAATATCATTGGCACTAAGTATCATATTTAAAAAGTCACAGGAGTCATAGGAGATTCCAGGATGCTGGAAACAAGTAAATGTGATATCTATCTTCAAAAAGGGAAGGAGGGATATGGCTCTGAACTATAGACCAGTTTCCTTGACCAGCATAGTTTGCAAAGTTATGGAGAAACTACTAAGGAAACATATCTCTCTTCACTTGGAATCCTTCAACTTTTTGTCAGTGAGGCAACATGGCTTCAGAGAAGGTAGATCAACAATAACAAACTTGTTAGAATATTATGATGAAGTAAGCTGAATCTTAGAGGAAAGAAAGGGCTGGGCAGATTGCATATTCCTAGACTTCCAGAAAGCGTTTGACACTGTTTCACATGGGAGACTTATTAGAAAGCTACAAACAATGGCTAGAATATGTGGAAATGTCTTGGAATGGATAAAAACTTACTTAGAAGGAGGGGAACAGAGGGTTAGAGTAAGACACTCAGTGTCTGAATGGGGAAGAGTTAGTAGTGGAGTTCCACAGGGTTCAGTTTTAGGCCACTTTTGTTCCTTTTATATGTAAATAACCTACCAAGAGTCTGTAAAGTCATTCATGAATATGTTTGCAGATGATGCAAAGATTGTGAAGAAAGTAGGAAATGAGAAAAATGGTAGAGAACTTCAGGAAGATCTAAATAGTATGCATGAGTGGTCAGAAAAGTGGCTAATGAAATTCAATACTTCAAAATGTAAGGTAATGAGAATGGGTACAAGTGCAAGAAGGCCCAAGTTTTACTACTTGGTGGCTGGAGTACAACTTCAAGAGACAGAAAATGAGAGAGATCTAGGATAAACATACTGGCAGATTTGTCTCCAGAAATACATATAAATGGCGTAGTAAAGGCAGCATATGCCTTCTTATTAACTGTAAGGGTAGCCTTCAGGCACATGGACAAGGAAATGTTCAAAAATATTTATGTAACCTTTGTGAGGCCAAAACTCGAATATGCAATCCACTTTTGGAATCCGCACTTGAAAAAGCACATAGCTAAGCTTGAAAAAGTTCAAATACATGCCACGAAACTGGTGCCAGAAATACGTAATCTCAGTTATGATTAGAGGCTGATGGAATTAGACTTACCATCACTCGAAGCTAGAAGATTGAGGGGGTATATGGTGACAGTCTTTAAATTCCTTCATGGTTATGATAGAGTGGATAGGGATCGATATATTGATATGGCTGGCTCAAGAACTAGAGGTCATAGTTTGAAGCTTCGTAAGAAAACTTCTTTGCAGGATGTAAGGAAATACTTTTTCAGTGTAAGGGTAGTTGATATTTGGAATTGGCTAAGCGAGGAGGTAATTAATGCTATCTCATTCAATAGTTTTATGGACAGGTATGATAAGATGAAGCCACGAGTGAGGTTGGATAATCTGTAATATGAACATAGTGGCATTCAGATAGAATGCGTTCAATCCTAAGTATAGCAGATATAAGCTATAAGGTTGGATTCCTTTTAACCTTTTGTGGTGTAGTGGTAGCGCCTTGACTTAGTAATCATAAGTCCTAGTATCGAGTCCCAGTCGGGATAAATAAATGATTCATGTTTTCACATATGTAATGTGCTTATTTGGTTATTTCATAGCCCGAATGAGATTGGGAATTGAATTAAATGCTAAAATGAATCCACGAGTGAGGTTGGGGAATCTGTAATATGAACATAGTGACTTTCAGATAGAATGCGTTCATTCCTAAGTATGGCAGATATAGTCTATAAGGTTGGATTCCTTTTAACCTTCTGTGGTGTAGTGGTAGCGCCTTGACTTAGTAATCATAACTCCTAGGTTCGAGTCCCGGTCGGGGTAACAAATGATTTATGTTTTCACATATGTAATGTGCTTATTTGGTTATTTCATGGCCCGATTGAGATTGGGAATTGAAATAAATGCTAAAATGAAGCCACGAGTGAGTTTGGGGAATCTGTAATATGAACATAGTGGCATTCAGATAGAATGTGTTCATTCCTAAGTATAGCAGATATAAGCTATAAGGTTGGATTCCTTTTAACCTTCTGTGGTGTAGTGGTAGGGCCTTGACTTAGTAATCATAAGTCCTATGTTTGAGTCCTGGTCGGGTAAAAAATGATTCATGTTTTCAAATATGTAATGTGCTTATTTGGTTATTTCATGGCCCGAATGAGATTGGGAATTGAATTAAATGCTAAAATGAAGCCACGAGTGAGGTTGGGGAATCTGTACTATGAACATAGTAACATTCAGATAGAATGCGTTCATTCCTAAGTATAGCAGATATAAGCTATAAGGTTGGATTCCTTTTAACCTTCTGTGGTGTAGTGGTAGCGCCTTGACTTAGTAATCATAAGTCCTAGGTTTGAGTCCCGGTCGGTTTAAAAAAATGATTCATGTTTTCACATATGTAATGTGCTTATTTGGTTATTACATGGCCAGAATGAGATTGGGAATTGAATTAAATGCTAAAATGAAGCCACGAGTGAGGTTGGGGAATCTGTAATATGAACATAGTGGCATTCAGATAGAATGCGTTCATTCCTAAGTATAGCAGATATAAGCTATAAGGTTGGATTCCTTTTAACCTTTTGTGGTGTAGTGATAGCGCCTTAACTTCGTAATCATAAGTCCTAGGTTCGAGTCCCAGACTGGGTAAAAAATTATTCATGTTTTCACATATATAATGTGCTTATTTGGTTATTTCATGGCTCGAATGAGATTGGGAATTGAATTAAATGCTAAAATGAATCCACGAGTGAGGTTGGGGAATCTGTAATATGAACATAGTGGCATTCAGAGATAATGTGTTCATTCCTAAGTATAGCAGATATAAGCTATAAGGTTGGATTCCTTTTAACCTTCTGTGGTGTAGTGGTAGGGCATTGACTTAGTAATCATAAGTCCTAGGTTTGAGTCCCGGTCGGGTAAAAAATGATTCATGTTTTCACATATGTAATGTGCTTATTTGGTTATTTCATGGCCCGAATGAGATTGGGAATTGAATTAAATGCTAAAATGAAGCCACAAGTGAGGTTGGGGAATCTGTAATATGAACATAGTGATATTCAGAAAGAATGCGTTCATTCCTAAGTATAGCAGATATAAGCTATAAGGTTGGATTCCTTTTAACCTTCTGTGGTGTAGTGGTAGCGCCTTGACTTAGCAATCATAAGTCCTAGGTTCGAGTCCCGGTCGGGGTAAAAAATTATTCATGTTTTCACATATGTAATGTGCTTATTTGGTTATTTCATAGCCCGAATGAGATTGGGATTTGAATTAAATGCTAAAATGAAGCCAAGTGTGAGGTTGGGGAATCTGTAATATGAACATAGTGGCATTCAGATAGAATTTGTTCATTCCTAAGTATAGCAGATATAAGCTATAAGGTTGGATTCCTTTTAACCTTCTGTGGTGTAGTGGTAGGGCCTTGATTGAATAATCATAAGTCATAGGTTTGAGTCCCGGTCGGGTAAAAAATGATTCATGTTTTCAGATATGTAATGTGCTTATTTGGTTATTTCATATCCCGAATGAGATTGGGAATTGAATTAAATGCTAAAATGAAGCCACGAGTGAGGTTGGGGAATCTGAAATATGAACATAGTGACATTCAGATAAAATGCGTTCATTCCTAAGTATAGCAGATATAAGCTATAAGGCTGGATTCCTTTTAACCTTCTGTGGTGTAGTGGTAGCGCCTTGACTTAGTAATCATAAGTCCTAGGTTCGAGTCCCGGTCGGTGTAAAAAAATGATTCATGTTTTCAAATATGTAATGTACTTATTTGGTTATTTCATGGACCGAATGAGATTGGGAATTGAATTAAATGCTAAAATGAAGCAACGAGTGTGGTTGGGGAATCTGTAATATGAACATAGTGGCATTCAGATAGAATGCATTCATTCCTAAGTATAGCAGATATATGCTATAAGGTTGGATTCCTTTTAACCTTCTGTGGTGTAGTGGTAGCGCCTTGACTTAGTAATCATCAGTCCTAGGTTTGAGTCCCGGTCGGGGTAAAAAATGATTCATGTTTTCACATATGTAATGTGCTTATTTGGTAATTTCATGGCCCGAATGAGATTGGGAATTGAATTAATTGCTAAAATGAATCCACGAGTGATGTTGGGGAATCTGTAATATGAACATAGTGACATTCAGATAGAATCCGTTCATTCCTAAGTATAGCAGATATAAGCTATAAGATTGGATTCCTTTTAACCTTCTGTGGTGTAGTGGTAGAGCCTTGACTTAGTAATCATAAGTCTTAGGTTCGAGTCCCAGTCTGGGTAAAAAAATTATTCATGTTTTCACATATGTAATGTGCTTATTTGGGTATTTTATGGCCCGGATGAGATTGGGAATTGAATTAAATGCTAAAATGAAGCCAAGTGTGAGGTTGGGGAATCTGTAATATGAACATAGTGGCATTCAGATAGAATGTGTTCATTCCTAAGTATAGCAGATATAAGCTATAAGGTTGGATTCCTTTTAACCTTCTGTGGAGTAGTGGTAGGGCCTTGATTAAGTAATCATAAGTCCTAGGTTTGAGTCCCGGTCGGGTAAAAAATGATTCATGTTTTCACATATGTAATGTGCTTATTTGGTTATTTCATGGCCTGAATGAGATTGGGAATTGAATTAAATGCTAAAATGAAGCCACGAGTGAGGTTGGGGAATCTGTAATATGAACATAGTGACATTCAGATAAAATGCGTTCATTCCTAAGAATAGCAGATATAAGCTATAAGGTTGGATTCCTTTTAACCTTCTGTGGTGTAGTGGTAGCGCCTTGACTTAGTAATCATAAGTCCTTGGTTCGAGTCCCGGTCGGGGTAAAAAAATTATTCATGTTTTCAAATATGTAATGTGCTTATTTGGTTATTTCATGGCCCGAATGAGATTGGGAATTGAATTATATGCTAAAATGAAGCAACGAGTGAGGTTGGGGAATCTGTAATATGAACATAAGAACATAAGAACATAAGAACAGAGGACACTGCAACATGCCTACTGGCACACACGAGGCAGTTCCATTTTTGAATTGTATTTTCAGCATGTCTAACCTATTCTATTCTACTCTATTTAATTATTCTATTTTTCTGTTTATGATTTTTCTAATAAGCACTAACCTATTCATACCCACCCTACCTCTGTCATATGTCTATCTAATCTACATTTGAAGGATTCTAAGGTATTGGCATTTACTATCCTACTAGGAAGCTTGTTCCATGCATCAGCTACTCTATTACCAAACCAATTTTTACCAATTTCCCTTCTGAACCTAAATTTATCAAGCTTAAATCCATTATTACGAGTTCTGGTTTGATCATGAATTTTTAAAGCTTTATTAATATCTCCCTTGTTAATCCCTTTAAACCATTTATACACTTCAATCATATCCCCCCTAACTCTTTGCCTCTCTAGAGAATGTAGATTAAGTTTTTTTAATCTGTCCTCATATGGTAGATTTCTGATATTGTGTATCATCTTGGTCATTCTTCGCTGCACTCTCTCCAAGGATTCAATTTCCTTTCTATAATAGGGTGACCAGAATTGCACAGCATAATCTAAATGGGGCCTAACTAATGCAAGATAGAGCTGCAAAATAACTTTTTCCGCCCTATTGCTAACGCTTCTTGAGATAAATCCTAAAATTCTGTTTGCTTTATTTCTGACTGCTGTGCATTGCTCTCTTGGCTTAAGACTACTACTCACAAGAACTCCCAAATCCCTTTCACACTGAGAACTCATGATTTCATGGTTATTTAGCTTATAACTAGTATTGTCTTTTATAGTACCCATTTTAACTACTTTACATTTTTCAACATTAAATTCCATTTGCCATTTGTCCGACCATTCAGATAATCTATTTAGATCTTCCTGTAAAGCATGAATGTCTTCTTTTCCATTTATAGTTCTACCTATTTTAGTGTCATCTGCGAATTTACTTAGGTTACTACTGATATCCGAATCCAGATCATTTAGATATACGATGAATAATAGGGGACCCAGTACCGAGCCTTGTGGTACCCCGCTAGTAACCGAGCCCCACTCTGATTTCTCTCCATTTATGCAAACCCTCTGTTTTCTGTCTTTAACCATTGTTTGATCCATCTGAGAACAGCTCCTCCTATACCATGAGCTTCCAGCTTTTTAACTAATCTTTTGTGAGGAACTCTATCAAAAGCTTTGCTAAAATCTAGATATATTGTATCATATTCTTTGCCACAATCTACTGCCTCGTAAACTTCTGAATAAAAAGACAGTAAGTTTGTAAGGCACGAAAAACCCTTAAGAAACCCGTGTTGTGAAAGTTTTATCAGTCTGTGTAATTCTAGATGTGCCCTTATTTTATTTGCAATTATGGATTCTAGAATCTTACCCACTGTTGACGTTAAACTTACCGGCCTATAATTATTCTTTTTAACTCGTTCTCCTTTTTTAAATATTGGTACCACATCTGCCAATTTCCACTCCATGGGTACCGATCCTAATTTTATTGAATTATTAATTAATGCAGTTAGTGGACAACTAAGCTCTTCCTTGCATTCCTTTAATATTCTAGCATATATTCCATCAGGTCCCGGAGATTTATGAGCCTTTAATTTTTCTATTTCTTTTATTACCTCCTCTCTCGTAATATTTATTGAACTAAGAATTTTATCGGGACTGTCTCTGTAAATGGATTCTACTTCCGGAATATTTTCCAAGTTTTCATTGGTAAATACAGATAAGAAATAATCATTTAAACATGTACACATCACTTTATCGTCATCTGTGATATGGCCATTGGCTACTTCAATTGGTCCGACTTTTTCCTTAAATTTTGTTTGATAATGTTGATAAAACCCTTTAGGATTTTCTTTAGCTTCTCCTGCTATTCTAACTTCGTATTTTCTTTTCGACTCTCTTACTATCTTTTTAAATTCCCTGTTTAACTGTATATATTGCTGCTTCACATGCTCTTCACCTCTTTTTAGTTTCCTGTATATTCCTCTTTTAATACCTATAAGATTCTTTATTCTATTGTTCATCCATTTAGGGTCATTTTTTCTTGATCTGCAATGTTTCATGGGAATATAGTCTCTCTGACTATTCTTAAGAGTCATGAAAAAATTGTTATATTCCTCATCCAAATTTATATTAACTGACGGACTGCTGTTCTTTCCTGTGAGAGAATTTAATGTATTGATCTTATCTTGTGATAATCCTTGGCATGTGGTACCCAAATTTCGGGGTAATCCGCTACCTGCGACCTGACCTGTTGGATTAACTACCCACATCTGTACCCCTGAAATCCCTTCCCATACCTCATTAGATAATTTAGTTTTTAAGCCCTCAAAATCTCCTGCTCTAAAGTTTGGAACAATATTCTTATTTTCCTTTATAGTTTCTTTGAAAATTATGTTAAATCTAATGGAATCATGGTCACTGTTGCCCAATTTTTCACCAACTTCTAAATTTGTAACCATATTCTCTCTATTACTAAGAACTAAATCTAGTGTATTCACCCCCCGTGTTGCTTCAAGTACATGCTGAGAAAGGAAATTGTCTTCTACTACTTCCAAAAACCCCTTAGAGCTACTGTCACCTGTTATGGTTTCCCAGTTAATATGTCTAAAATTAAAATCGCCTACAATGCAAACTCTATTTGACCTGGTCACTTTAGAAATTTCATCATATATAACTTGCGACTTTATATTGTCTAGATCAGGTGGTCTGTAGACTACTCCTACAACTAGACTTTCTATATTATTTTTAATTTCAACCCATAAAGTTTCTGAATTTAGATTTGTCTTAATTCCAGACTTAATGCAGCTTCTGAGGCTATTCAGATAGAATGCGTTTATTCCTAAGTATAGCAGATATAAGCTATAAGGTTGGATTCCTTTTAACCTTCTGTGGTGTGGTGGTTGCGTCTGACTTAGTAATCATCAGTCCTTGGTTCGAGTCCCGGTAGGGGTAAAAAATGATTCATGTTTTCACATATATAATGTGCTTATTTGGTTATTTCATGGCCCAAATGAGATTGGGAATTGAATTAAATGCTAAAATGAAGCCACGAGTGAGGTTGGGGAATCTGTAATATGAACATAGTGGCATTCAGATAGAATGTGTTCATTCCTAAGTATAGCAGATATAAGCTATAAGGTTTTATTCCTTTAAACCTTCTTTGGTGTAGTGGTAGTGCCTTCACTTAGTAATCATAAGTCCTAGGTTCGAGTCCCAGTCGGGGTAAAAAATGATTCATGTTTTCACATATGTAATGTGCTTATTTAGTTATTTCATGGCCCGAATGAGATTGGGAATTGAATTAAATGCTAAAATGAAGCCACGAGTGAGGTTGGGGAATCTGTAATATGAACATAGTGGCATTCAGATAGAATGTGTTCATTCCTAAGTATAGCAGAAATAAGCTATAAGGCTGGATTCCTTTTAACCTTCTGTGGTGTAGTGGTAGCGCCTTGACTTAGTAATCATAAGTCCTAAATTCGAGTCGCGGTCGAGGTAAAAAAATTATTCAAGCTTTCACATATGTAATGTGCTTATTTAGTTATTTTATGGCCCGAATGAGATTGGGAATTGAGTTAAATGCTAAAATGAAGCCACGAGTGAGGTTGGGAAATCTGTAATATGAACATAGTAGCATTCAGATAGAATGCGTTCATTCCTAAGTATAGCAGATATAAGCTATAAGGTTGGATTCCTTTTAACCTTCTGTGATTACCTAATTGTGATTACCTAATTGTGTTTACGGGAAAGAGCCCAAAGCTCGTATCTTCCCGTCTCCTGATTGGTTCCATTTTAGACTTAGTGATACTTATCATACCTGTCCTTAAAACTATGGATTGAGATAGCATGAACTACCTCCTCGCTTAGCGAATTCCAATTATCAACTACTCTTACACTGAAAAAGTATTTCCTTAGCATCCTGCAAAGAAGTTTTCTTACGAAGCTTCAAACTATGACCTCTAGTTCTAGAGCCAGCCATATCAAAATATCGATCCCTATCCACTCTATCATAACCACGAAGGAATTTAAAGACTGTCACCATATCCCCCCTCAATCTTCTAGCTTCGAGTGATGGTAAGTCTAATTCCCTCAGCCTCTCATCATAACTGAGATTGCGTATTTCTGGCACCAGTTTCGTGGCATGTCTTTGAACTTTTTCAAGCTTAGCTATGTGCTTTTTCAAGTGCGGATTCCAAAAGGGGGCTGCATATTCGAGTTTTGGCCTCACATAGGTTACATAAATATTTCTGAACATTTCCTTGTCCATGTGCCTGAAGGCTACCCTTACATTTGATAAGAATGCATATGCTGCCCTTACTATGCCATTTATATGTATTTCTGGAGACAAATCTGCCATTATGTTTACTCCTAGATCTCTCTCATTTTCTGTCTCTTGAAGTTGTACTCCAGCCACCGAGTATTCAAGCTTGGGCCTTCTTGCACTTGTACCCATTCTCATTACCTTACATTTTGAAGTATTGAATTTCATTAGCCACTTTTCTGACCACTCATGCAGATTATTTAGATCCTCCTGAAGTTCTCTACCATTGTTATCGTTTTTTACTTTCTTCACAATCTTTGCATCATCTGCAAACATATTCATGAATGAATTTACAGACTCTGGTAGGTCATTTACATATACAAGGAACAAAAGTGGCCCTAAAACTGAACCCTGTGAAAATCCACTACTAACTCTTCTCCATTCAGACACTGAGTGTCTTACTCTAACCCTCTGTTACCTTCCTTCTAAGTAAGTTTTTATCCATTCCAAAACATTTCCACCTATTCTAGCCATTGATTGCAGCTTCCTAATAAGTCTCCCATGTGAAACAGTGTCAAACGCTTTCTGGAAGTCTAGGAATATGCAATCTGCCCAGCCCTCTCTTTCCTGTAAGATTTGGCTTACCTCATCATAAAATTCTAATAAGTTTGTTACTGTTTACCTTCTCTGAAGCCATGTTGCCTCACTGACAAAAAGTTGAAGGATTCCAAGTGAAGAGAGATATGTTTCCTTAGTAGTTTCTCCATAACTTTGCAAACTATGCTGGTCAAGGAAACTGGTCTATAGTTCAGAGCCGTATCCCTCCTTCCCTTTTTGAAGATAGGTATCACATTTGCTTGTTTCCAGCATCTTGGAATCTCCCCCGACTCCAGTGACTCCTTAAATATGATACTTAGTGCCACTGATATTGTGTTTGCGCATTTTTTAAGCACATGAGGGGATATGTCATCGGGACCTGTAGCTTTATGAACATCTAAATCCATCAGCGCTTTGCATACCTTTGTGGCTGTAAGGTTGATGTTCTCTAATACCGGCCCTTGAGCTTCTATCACTGCAATCTGAGGGGGTGGGGTATTTTCTACTGTAAATACTGACTGAAACTCCTTGTTCAATTCTTTGCAGATCTCTTCATCCGTCTCAGTGATGCTTCCATCCACTCTCTTTAGCCTTAAAACCTGTTCTTTTACCTTCAGTTTTCCTCTGATAAAGCTGTGGAAAAGCTTGGGATTTTCTTTAGCCTTCCTGGTGATGTCCCTCTCATAGTCTCTCTCTGCCTCTCTCCTTTTACTTAGGTAGTTATTTCTTGCTCTTTTGTAGGTTTGCCAGGCATTTATGTTTCTTCTCCTCCTATACCTTTTCCAGCATTTGTCTCTCCACTCCTTAGCTCTTTTACACCCATTATCAAACCATTTCTCTCTGGCATGAATTACACCTACTTTGGTGACAGGTATGCAGCAATCTAGTATCCTCCCATATTTCTCACAAAAGATGTTATACATTTCTTGTACAGATTTGTTGTAACATAAGGTTCTCCAATCAATAACTGCAAAAAGCTCATTCATTTTGATGTAATCTCCTTTCGGATAGTTCCTCCTCATGTCCTCAGTGCCTCTACTCTCAGGAAGAATATTTTCAATGATATACTCCATCAACAACACACAGTGGTCACTCTTTCCAATTGGTGGTTCATACTCAATTTTTTCAATATCCAACACATTATCTGTGAACACTAGATCAAGTAGTGATGGCTCATCCCCACCCCTGGCCCTTGTTGGTTCCATTACATGTTGGTGTAGGAAATTCCCTTGTACGCAATCTAGGAATCTTGCCCCGAATGAGTCCTCACCACTGTGTGGGTCAAGATTTATCCAATCTATATCTTTATGATTAAAGTCTCCCATAATCAAAATCCTACATTTTTTTTCCCGGGCCATGTTAACAACTGAGTTTATGACTTCGATAGTACCTATATGACTTTCCTCATAAACTTCAAGCCTATTTTGGTTCCTTGGTGGGTTGTATACAACAGTTATTATAATGCTCTCTGACCCAGTATTTATGCGAGCAACAAGAAATTCCTTGAACTCACTTTCTATAGCCAAGTTTATTTCTTCAACTTGAATCCCTTCACTTATGAGCAGTGCTATTCCTCCATTAGTCCTCTCAGATCTTTCAACCCTTAGTATTCTGAAACCCTTAGGAAAAACTGTAACACTGTTTATGTCCTCACTCAACTTAGTCTCTGTAATTGCTACTATATCTGCCTAACTGTTGTGAATCCTATCTTTTAATTCTACTGCCTTACCAGCTAATCCATTAGCATTTGTGTATAACAATCTTAATGAGGCCCCATCCCCTGATCTTCTGTCATTATCTTCTTTATCTCCCCTTTGTCTGGAAGAACTCTGCAATGAAAATTTTTCTTTTCTTCTTCATTTCTTTCATCATTTAACCTTCTTGCCTCTTGCAATAAGTTTTTGATCTTTCCCATCTCTTCCTGTGTATGGTAAAGCTTGTGGGTCAAGCAAATTGCTTTTTTTTCGAGAATTAGTTACATTCGTTACTGGCTAAATCTTACGAATTTTATTCTCAGATTCCATTCCAATACAAACGAAATTTTGTGGATTACCAAACTGGAATCTCACTTGCCAAAGTTAATTCCTTAACCTGGAAATTACAGCTGATATACATTGCTAAGAACTTTCTTTTCATTGAATGTGATAAACGAAAATATCATCCTCTGAAGACTGGCTATGAGCCCGTAAAAATCTATCTCTTTTCCTAATAAATTCTAATTTCATTTCACCTCTTTCTATCATCGTAAATAAAGTGTTTTACGTCGAAAACTCGTCAATAAAGCAATTTGCTATATAAATTGCAAATAATTAATCATTTAGCTAAAGTGTTTTATGCAATAAACTGCAAATAATTAAAAGATAATTTTACCCTGTTGGCTTTGCAAATATTTCTTGCTAACCACAATTTAATGAATGCATACTGTATTTATCTTGCTAATTCTTCATATGTTGGGGATAAAGTGTTTTGAGTTATGAGTTGCAAATACCTCAAAAGGTGGTTTTGCACCCTTTTTTTCATTGCAAAGTTCTTGATAACCAAAAGTGAATGAATACTGTATTTATCTCGTAGATTCTTCCTTTATCCTAAATAGAGTGTTTTACCATATTAATTGTAAATCAGTAATAAGCATTGCAACTTTTGTGGTTGCCCACAATTTAAGGAATACATACAGTACTGTATTTGTCTTGCTTATTCTTCATTTATTGTGAATAAATTGTTTTCCTTTAAAACCAGTAAAGAATTAATGGTTTTGTATGCTATTACGGTAGCATAAATATTTCTGGTAAGCTGTGAATAACCAATATATTTTTATCCAGTAGAATGACATTGGAAACTCATTATATGTGTGCTCATGCTTTCAGTTTCCCATTATAAACGGCGTGTCATTTCTGTTTCTGAAATTGCAGTATCCTGTATTCTACTCTGCCTGTGTGACAGAGGTAATCATCGAGTTGAGGCCAAAGTCTTGGCATACGTCCGTGGTGCCGGGAAATGAAATCGTGCTCACCACCTCCGGGATTCGAGGCAGCATTTCATAAAATTTAATTAGAAAATTCAATTCTTTTAATGTCATTGCATTTCCAAAAATGAAAGAAAGTTGAATTCTGAGTTTCATTTAACCGACTAATGGTAATAGAGATGGGGTGTTCAAGTACAAATATCTGTCCTGTCTGTTTGTGAGCTCTTAACCAAGCTCAGTACTTTGAGTCCCCTTAGTGTAACAGAATCTTAACAACACTCAACCATCCTAAACCAAACAAGATTGGCGCCCGAACAGGGACTGATTTTGATAAATTTATTTTTATTTTGCTTTTTAACATTGCACATGAAACCCGATTACCATTGGCTCGATTATTGAAATGAATGAATCTCAGGCTGCACAAGAAAATTTTCGAGCTAGAGACGTTGCGGATAAGAAATTTTTTTTATTTTCAATATTAATTATGGTAACTAATAGTTTCTTGTTTCCCATGTGGTAAACAATATTTCAGGAAATCTACATGAGATTATGTGGTAACAGACTTTAGAAATTTTGCATGACGAGAAGACGTGTTATTTAAAATTTCATTTATTTGCGTGATAAGATTGAGTTTTAAAGCATTCGTGTTTTATATATCCGTTAAAGGGTGATACTTGTTAGGAATTGTTTATATTTCCTTGGGATTTAGATGTGGGAGAAAGCATATTAATTATTTTGCTTATAACTGTGTTTTATATTCAAGCATTGACTGCTCATAGATTGGGAAAAAAAACTTTTGTGTCATTTATCGAGCCTATGCTAAGCCTTTCATGTGTCTGAGATGTCACTTGAAAATAAATTTTCTCATTACTAGTAGAAATGTGTAATCTGGCTGCCTAGTAAGCTGTTAGCTTATCTTTGGTGTATTTTGCATAGGATCTGTGCCCTTTTGGCAACACTCCAAAATTTTACTTACGACATTTTATTTGTGGGTACTGCAATATACGCGCTCATACGCAGGCACGACCACTGTACTGTACTTGTTTGTATTACTTACGACATTTTATTTGTGGGGACTGCCATATACGCGCTCATACGCAGGCACGACTCCTATACTGTACTTGTTTGTACTCTCAGGCACTGGGTGCTAGTTGGTAAAATTCGTTGTTGCTCATTCGTTTCATTTGCACCATAACCGCAGGTACTGCCACGTATTGCTATTAAGCAGGCACGACTGCCATCCTGTATTACCAGTGTTTCATGCACTGTTTTGCAACATTTTGCTGCTGTTGCACTTGATTGTTTTGCTCATTCCTTTCATTTGCACCATAACCGCAGGTACTGCCACATATTTCTGTTAAGCAGGCACGACTGCCATCCTGTATTACCAGTATTTCATGCACTGTTTTGCAACATTTTGTTGCTGTTGCACTTGATTGTGTTGCTCATTCCTTTCATTTGCACCATAACTGCAGGTACTGCCACCTATTGTTGTTAAGCAGGCACGACTGCCATTCTGTATTGCACTGTTTTGCAACATTTTGCTGCTGTTGCACTTAATTGTATTTTGAGTCACTTTTATGGTGAGGTTTTGAGATCACTTTTACGTTTAAGTTTGAACTGTGGTGTTGAATTTTTTTTTCTCCTTGGTGTTGTGTGGTTCCTTCATTTTTTTTTCTACGATTGTAGAGATTTGTTTTTTTGTGGTTGTTTTGGCACTTCGTTATTGACTGTTTAGGAAACCACCATGGAAACCAGGCAGTCACAGGAAACAAACATGGAAACCATCGAAACATTCGATAAGCAGCGTTACCTGGCCATAATGATTGCTAGGGGTGAGAGATACAGTTTTTCCCCAGGGCAGAAGCTCTTCGAATGGGCTCATGAGAAGATGGTTGAACGCCGAGATAAGCTGGAGAAGAGAGAAAGTTATGAGGCACAAGCACAACGTTATGAGGCACAAGCACAACGTGATGAGGCATAAGCACAACGTGAACATGAGCTTCCACTTGCTCGGCTTCGAGCGGGAATCCCAGACAGTAGTCCTTCATCCGGATATAGAGATTACAGGAACGGGAAGCACAAGAGCTCCTCGCAGATCTTCAATCGTCCAGCTCATCCTCCTCACACTCCTAAGCTTTATTACGGCCATGCACCCACACTTAAGAAGGATGACCCGGTAAGACCTAAGCCTCAGCAGTTCAGAGGCAAAGGCCATTACTCTGCTCCACCTTCCCAGGGTTTTCAGCCAAACTCTAAGAGCCACCACGCTCCCTCACACTACGGCGGCCCACATAGCCGTCTGGCCACTCACTCAGCCCATGTTGTGGAAACAGGGCCAGAAAGGGCCAATGAGGATAATGCCGAGGAACCACCACACAAACTTGCCAATGTGGAATTCATCGAACATGATGATCTGGAAATGATCCCAAAATGCCTAGAAACCATAAATGGTGTGGAAGCTGAGATAGCCCATGACACAGGGGCCATTGGCATACTTTTTGATGAGAAATTCGTCAGGGATGAAGATTTTACCAGCAAAGTCGTTCGTGTGCGGGTTGCTGAAGGAACACCCCAAATACGACGCTGCTGTGTCATTAAATTGGATTGCAAATACTACAAGGGAAAAGCCCCAGCTGTGGCAATGATTGGGCTTATGTACCCTGTCTTGATGGATCGTGCACTGAACTTAGTTCCTACTTTCCAGGTCGACCTTTACCATAAGGACATTTCTCTTTATAACTTCCCTAAGGGGAAGTCACGCGAAGCTATTTCAGCAGCAACTCCTGGCCTCGATGCCAAGAATTTGGACGATTCTCCGACTCACTCCAATGAGTCTGCCGCAGTTAGTACACGTAATGTGGAACACGGAGAGTTTCCCCCCCCTTTACCAGACGATGCACCTCTAGAGCCATTGAAGTCCCGTCCAGACTTTGCCAAATTGCAGCAAGACTGCCCCAGCCTCAAACTCTGGATGCAGCAGGCCACCGAGAGAAGGACCTTCACGGTGAGAGGAGGAGGCCAGATCACTTACGCCCTTGAAGATGGAGTACTTCGTAGGCATGTGACTAAAGATGGCCACACCTTTAAACAGTTGGTGGTGCCCGCTTCGTTGCGCCGCCAGGCTATGTATGTGGCACACCATTTACCTCTGAGTGGACACAGAGGCAAAGCAAAAACTCGTCACGTCCTTCAGAAGGCTTTTGCATGGCCAAACATGTACGTCGAGGTAGACAGATATGTAGGCTCCTGCCCTGTCTGTCAATCCACCTCAACGGCACCGGTACCAAAAGTTCCCATGGGGATAACTAAGCTCTTAATGGAGCCATTTTCCAAGGTCGCTATTGACATATTAGATCCGATTAATCCAGCTTCGTCCACGGGGAAACAGTTTCTCTTGGTATATGATGACCTGGCAACAAGGTACCCAGATGCAGTGCCATTGTCTTCTATCACAACTGAAGCAGTCGCTCATGCCATATTTGAAATCTGCTAAAGGGTTGGCTTTCCTGAGCAGGTCACTTCTGACAATGGAAGTCAGTTTACAAGTAGGCACTTTGAGGCTTTCTGTAACCTTTTAGAAATCAAGCACATTCGTACGAGTGTCTATCATGCCCAATCAAATGGAGCATGCAAACGCTATAACGGGACATTGAAGCGATGTTTGCGCAAGCTAGTGATAGATATACCTAGGCAGTGGGACAAGTACGTCTCTGCTGCACTTTTCTCCTTCAGAGACACGCCCCATGACACTACGGGATACTCGCCTTTCGAGCTGATTTATGGTCATAAGGTCAGAGGCCCAGTAGAATTCTTGGCAGAATGTTGGGATTCACCTACCATTGAAGATGACGATAGGGACGTCCATGAGTATATTTTGAAGTTTTCGTCTCTTCTCAAAAAGGCTTGGAAAACTGCACAATTAGCCATTAAGGGTCACCAGCAGACTGCCAAGCTCCTCTTTGACAAGCGTGCGCAGCGTCGTGCCCTGACACCCGGAGATCGAGCTCTGTTACTTCTTCCAACAGATACCCGCAAGCTAATGCTACGCTGGAAAGGACCGTACACTGTGGTACACCGGGTGTCCCCTGACAATTATGTGCTAAATGTTGATGGCAATAACCGGAAATACCACATTAACCAGCTGAAGCTTTATTGTGAGGACCCGGAGGCCCACAGGGACCCTGCGCTGGCGCTCTCAGCAACCCCTATTGATGCCCCCAGCATCAACAGAGCCTCCGAGGCTGCAGCAACACAGGTGCTCCATTATAGCCACCCCTTACTTCCTATATTGTAATACTCCACCCTTGCAGTGGAGACAGACTTACGGGAGTGGAGTTTTTCGGAAGAAGCCCCTCTGGCCGCAGCCACCGCCCTTGCAACTGAAGACATAAGCATAGCTTTTGATGATGGTAAGGATCCTGCCATTCCCACACACCGAAAAGAAAGTGTGAGTAATTGCATTATTAACTCCAGGATGCAATCGAGTCAACGGGAACAGCTGAACAAGCTATTAGAGGACTATGAGAACGTCTTCAACGAACTTCCAGGCATTACCACTACCCTTGAGCATCATGTCAGATTGACTGACCCAGAGCCATTTTGGCATTCCTATGGTCTTCCCCACCAGCTGTCCTTACGGCTGAAGGGAGATCTTGACACTTGGGTCTGCCTCGGAATAGTTGAAAAGAGCATTTCGCCTTGGTGTTCGCCGTTACTGGCAGTGCGTTAGCGAGATGGCAGTCACAGGTTCTGCCTTGACTGTCGTAAGCTTAACTCCCGTACCATCGTTGATGGAGAGCCCATTGCTGACGCCGAGCATATTTTCTCATTGCTTTCCCAAGCCCGTTACCTGTCCAAGTTGGATCTGGCCAGTGGATTTTGGCAAGTCCCGTTGAGCGAGACTACAAAGTCTCTTACAGCTTTTTCCACAAGATATGGTCTATACCAGTTCAGGGTCATGCCTTTTGGTGTGGTAAATGCCCCTGGCTGCTTCAGCAGACTCATGAGGATAATACTACAGGATCTCGACAATGTTTCATGCTTTATAGACGACATCCTGGTGCATTCTCAGGATTGGTCATCGCACCTCGAGACTCTCCGCAGAGTTCTCACTCGTCTGAACCAGCATGGACTTCATTTAAAGCCTTCCAAATGTGAGATTGGTTTCACACAATTGCAGTATCTCGGCCACGTGGTTGGAGAAGGAGTTATGTCCCCTTTACATGACAGGGTACAAGCTATTAAGGATATGGAGAAACCTGCTACTGTCACTCAACTGAGATCATTCCTGGGTAGTGTCGGCTACTACCAACGGTTCATTCCACACTTTAATACTATCGCTGTCCCTTTACAGCAAATGACCTCCTCGAAGCAAAGTAAAACCTCCCCTGTCCAATGGACAGATGAAGCGGAGAGAGCATTTTTCAAGCTCCAAGAAGCATTGGCGGGTGAGCCAGTATTACAACTGGTGAACCCTGATTTTCCATTTATCTTGCAGACCGACGCCTCAGACGAAGGCCTTGGTGCTGTGCTCTTGCAAGCCCGATCAGACAACTCAGCAGAAATAGCTCCAGTGCGATATGCAAGCCTCAGGCTTCGCCCTGCAGAGCGAAATTACTCCACCGTGGAGAAGGAAGCTCTAGCTGCATATTGGGTCATAAAGAAATTTGAAGTCCATCTGTATGGCCAACATTTTACACTGAGAACCGACCACCAACCTTTCCTATATTTACAACCTGCAGACAAGCTAAATCCTCGCCTGAAAAGGTGGGCACTTTACCTGAATCTTTTCAAATTCACTGCCCAACAGGTTCATGGCAAGGACAATGACCTTGCTGATCTACTAAGTCGACGGTCGTTACCCTCAAATGAGGAAGCTGGTGCTGTTAGCCTAAATTTGACTAGTCGGTAAAGATTACTTCTCTAATGTGTTGTTTATTTTTATGTTTATCTTTTATGTCTTTAATACTGTACTGTACTTGTTTATTTTAGCGTACAAACGTTATTCCTAATGAAAGATGAAAAAGATGAAGAATAATTCTTTGATCGTAGTTTTATATTTCCCTTTGTGGGACTCTGAAAGCCAGAACATGGCGGAAACATTTTAGTTTAGTGTTGAATAGCTGAAACTGTTTTAAATCCAGTCGCCAATGTTAATGACGACGTGGTTCAAATTTTACATTTGCGTATACTGTATTTTTTTTTGTATATTATATTATTGCCTTCTTGCATGTGAAGCATTCATAAACTTAAATATTGATATTCACTGATATCTAATTGTGATTTAATTTTCTTGAAATTTGAATTTGATCACATTTCTTTTATGTTTTGCATGTCATTTAATGCTTTGTTTACAAGACTTGTTTACTTTTCCTAATAGTTTGATATGTTCCAGTGGTGGATCCCATTCTTATTGTTCATTTGTTCTTTTCCATGAAAAGGATATCTCATCCCTCATAATAACACTGAAGTCACCGTAACTTCCTCTGTTCTTTTTTCACCTTCTGTAGTAGAATTTTGCTAAATCAATATTCTCTAGAAAGGGTCTTTGTGACAGAGTGTTTCGCTCAAAGTCACCAGAGGCTGTTAGATGCCTTATTAATTAATTTAGTAACTTAACTGTCATTTTTCTAACAAAAAAAATAATTCCCACTTCTTGACTTTTGCAGATTATGATTATTTGCAATTTATATTTTAGCTTATAGCTAAATTTAAGTATTGTGGTGATCTGTCTATCACACACAGTTTCATTAGTTATACCGTGTGTGTGTTTTATTGTAATATCATAATTAGCATTGCATCAGCCTACATGTATATATTCGTTTGAAAGACTATATTAAACCAATCATTTATTTTGTCATGAATTCATCATTTTCTCATGAATAATTGGAATTTGTTTGTAAAGCTAATCTAAATCTTAGGAAATCCTTAATTATGTATAAAATGATAAAATTATATCCTTTTATTTTAGAATGTGATGCTCGTCTGCTTTGTTTACAGAACGGACGAGGACTCGCTCTGAGAACGGCACCAGGTGATGAGCTATTGTTAGACACTCGTAAAATTCGTGTAAATTTATGAGCCTCCCATTTCGCCCCTTGGACTAGTGCTGTCGAATTTGTCAAGCAGTGACTGTGTTTCAATACTGCATAAAATTTTTGGATTTTGAACAATTATTATTTTGATATTAAGTGTTGTTTATTTTGATGTGTCCAGCAGTCGTGCCTGGAGCTATAACTCTTTGTTATTTTTGTAAAATTTAACCTTTTCTTTTGGGCTGAAATATTGCTCCATTATAATATTAACTTTTTTCAATATATTTTTATATTTTATCGATGAGTCTTTCATTTAAGCCTGGATTTATGCAGTGTTCAGTGAATATTATTTAGTGTATTTGTGTTATTAACCAGTGGGAGTTTTCCACTAACTATTAAGAAAACGTAACTCATGCCATTCCCCCTTAGTACCGTACAGTTTGTCTGTTATATTTAATTATAAGCCAGTAAGTTTTAGCCCAACTTTATTTGAAGTTGGTGGAGTAAATATTTTTGTGTACGGTAGCCTGCAAAAAACAGAGTAGACTATTCATTGACCAGGTGAAAGCAGGCATTCTGGGAATAGTCACCACAAATATACCTTATTTACTCTTCTTGTACGTGTAGAAGTATAGTCCCGGTATAAAGGCTGCTCCTATTTTCCGTCTGCTACGAGCCAAGAACATTCTGGAGATTGTTTACGAGTAACCTAACTTTTCATTATTACTCTCGTTTTATTTTATTTGCTTCCACTTGTTGCACCTAAAAATACTGTCTCTCCCTTGCATCTCTGCTATAATTGCCCTACAGGGACCACCACTAAAATAGTCCATAAATGATATCAGAGCCAGTTACTGCTCTAGAAATGTATCCTACAGATGAACTCACCAGAAGGGACAATGAGACGCTCTCCTTTGGTGCAAAACTTCCAAGAGGCAACATCTCGCCTGAGCAGTCTAAGTTTATTTCAAACCCTTTTTTTACGTGGCATCTTCACAGGAGTTCATCTAGCACAACAAGGTGAGGGATAGTGTATGGTAAAGCTCGTGGGTCAAGCAAATTGCTTTTTTTTCGAGAATTAGTTACATTCGTTACTGGCTAAATCTTACGAATTATATTCTCAGATTCCATTCCCATACAAACGAAACTTTGTAGATTACCAAACTGGAATCTCACTTGCCAAAGTTAATTCCTTAACCTGGAAATTACAGCTGATATACATTGCTAAGAACTTTCTTTTCATTGAATGTGATAAACGAAAATCTCATCCTCTGAAGACTGGTTATGAGCCCGTAAAAATCTATCTCTTTACCTAATAAATTCTAATTTCATTTAACCTCTTTCTATCATCGTAAATAAAGTGTTTTATGTCAAAAACTCGTCAATAAAGCTATTTGCTATATGAATTGCAAATAATTAATCATTTAGCTAAAGTGTTTTATGCTATAAACTGCAAATAATTAAAAGGTAATTTTACCCTGTTGGCTTTGCAAATATTTCTTGTTAACCACAATTTAATGAATGCATACTGTATTTATCTTGCTAATTCTTCATATGTTGGGGATAAAGTGTTTTGAGTTATAAGTTGCAAATACCTCAAAAGGTGGTTTTGCACCCTTTTTTTCATTGCAAAGTTCTTGATAACCAAATGTGAATGAATACTGTATTTATCTCGTAGATTCTTCCTTTATGCTAAATAGAGTGTTTGTAGATTACCAAACTGGAATCTCACTTGCCAAAGTTAATTCCTTAACCTGGAAATTACAGCTGATATACATTGCTAAGTACTTTCTTTTCAATGAATGTGATAAACGAAAATCTCATCCTCTGAAGACTGGTTATGAGCCCGTAAAAATCTATCTCTTTTCCTAATAAATTCTAATTTCATTTCACCTCTTTCTATCATCGTAAATAAAGTGTTTTATGTCAAAAACTCGTCAATAAAGCTATTTGCTATATGAATTGCAAATAATTAATCATTTAGCTAAAGTGTTTTATGCTATAAACTGCAAATAATTAAAAGGTAATTTTACCCTGTTGGCTTTGCAAATATTTCTTGTTAACCACAATTTAATGAATGCATACTGTATTTATCTTGCTAATTCTTCATATGTTGGGGATAAAGTGTTTTGAGTTATAAGTTGCAAATACCTCTAAAGGTGGTTTTGCACCCTTTTTTTCATTGCAAAGTTCTTGATAACCAAATGTGAATGAATACTGTATTTATCTCGTAGATTCTTCCTTTATGCTAAATAGAGTGTTTTACCATATTAACTGCAAATCAGAAATAAGCATTGCAACTTTTGTGGTTGCCCACAATTTAAGGAATGCATACAGTACTGTATTTGTCTTGCTTATTCTTCATTTATTGTGAATAAATTGTTTTCCTTTAAAACCAGTAAAGAATTAATGGTTTTGTATGCTATTATGGTAGCATAAATATTTCTGGTTAGCTGTGAATAACCAATATATTTTTATCCAGTAGAATGACATTGGAAACTCATTATATGTGTGCTCATGCTTTCAGTTTCCCATTATAAACAGTGTGTCATTTCTGTTTCTGAAATTGCAGTATCCTGTATTCTACTCTGCCTGTGTGACAGAGGTAATCATCGAGTTGAGGCCAAAGTCTTGGCATACATCCGTGGTGCTGGGAAACGAAATCGTGCTCACCACCTCCAGGATCCGAGGCAGCATTTCATAAAATTTAATTAGATAATTCAATTCTTTTAATGTCATTGCATTTCCAAAATTGAAAGAAAGTTGAATTCTGAGTTTCATTTAACCGACTAATGGTAAAGGAGATGGGGTGTTCAAGTACAAATATCTGTCCTGTCTGTTTGTGAGCTCTTAACCGAGCTCGGTACTTTGAGTCCCCTTAGTAAAACAGAATCTTAACAACACTCAACCATCCTAACCCCAACAACCAGTAACCTAACTTTTCATTATTAGTCTCGTTTTATTTTATTTGCTTCCACCAGTTGCACCTAAAAATACTTTCTCTCACTTGCATCTCTGCTATAATTGCCTGCCAGGGACCACCACTAAAGTAGTTCTTAAATGATATCAGAGCCAGTTACTGCTCTAGAAATGTATCCTACAGATGAACTCACCAGGAGGGAGAATGAGGCCTCCTCGGTTGGCGCCCAAATTTCCAAGAAGCAAAATCTCGCCTGAGCAGTCTAAGTTTATTTCAAACCTTATTTCCGTGGCATCTTCACAGGAATTCATATGGCACTACAAGGTGAGGGATAGTGTATGGTAAAGCTCGTGGGTCAAGCAAATTGGTTTTTCGAGAATTAGTTACATTCGTTACTGGCTAAATCTTACGAATTTTTTTTTCTCAGATTCCATTCCCATACAAACTAAATTTTGTAGATTACCTAACTGGAATCTCACTTGCCAAAGTTAATTCCTTAACCTGAAAATTACAGCTGATATAACATTGCTAAGAAGTTTCTTTTCATTGAATGTGATAAACGAAAATCTCATCCTCTGAAGACTGGTTATGAGCCCGTAAAAATCTATCCTTTTTCCTAATAAATTCTAATTTCATTTCACCTCTTTCTACCATCGTAAATTAAGTGTTTTATGTCAAAAACTCGTCAATAAAGCAATTTGCTATATAAATTGCAAATAATTAACATTTAGCTAAAGTGTTTTTATGCTATAAACTGCAATAATTAAAAGGTAATTTTACCCTGTTGGTTTTGCAAATATTTCTTGTTAACCACAATTTAATGAATGCATACTGTATTTATCTTGCTAATTCTTCATATGTTGGGGATAAAGTGTTTTGAGTTATAAGTAGCAAGTACCTCAAAAGGTGGTTTTGCACCCTTTTTTCATTGCAAAGTTCTTGATAACCAATAGTGAATGAATACTGTATTTATCTCGTAGATTCTTCCTTTATCCTAAATAGAGTGTTTTACCATATTAATTGTAAATCAGTAATAAGCATTGCAACTTTTGTGGTTGCCCACAATTTAAGGAATACATACAGTACTGTATTTGTCTTGCTTATTCTTCATTTATTGTGAATATATTGTTTTCCTTTAAAACCAGTAAAGAATTAATGGTTTTGTATGCTATTATGGTAGCATAAATATATCTGGTTAGCTGTGAATAACCAATATATTTTCATCCAGTAGAATGACATTGGAAACTCATTATATGTGTGCTCATGCTTTCAGTTTCCCATTATAAACAGTGTGTCATTTCTGTTTCTGAAATTGCAGTGTCCTGTATTCTACTCTGCCTGTGTGACAGAGGTAATCGTCGAGTTGAGGCCAAAGTCTTGGCATACGTCCGTGGTGCCGGGAAACGAAATCGTTCACACCACCTCCGGGATTCGAGGCAGCATTTCATAAAATTTAATTAGAAAATTCAATTCTTTTAATGTCATTGCATTTCCAAAATTAAAAGAAAGTTGAATTCTGAGTTTCATTTAACCGACTAATGGTAATAGAGGTGGGGTGTTCAAGTACAAATATCTGTCCTGTCTGTTTGTGAGCTCTTAACCGAGCTCGGTACTTTGAGTCCCCTTAGTAAAACAGAATCTTAGCAACACTCTACCATCCTAACCCCAACATCGGGGTAAAATATGATTCATGTTTTCACATATGTAATGTGCTTATTTGGTTATTTCATGGCCTGAATGAGATTGGGAATTGAATTAAATGCTAAAATGAAGCCACGAGTGAGGTTGGGGAATCTGTAATATGAACATAGTGGCATTCGTATAGAATGCGTTCATTCCTAAGGATAGCAGATATAAGCTATAAGGTTGGATTCCTTTTAACCTTCTGTGGTGTAGTGGTAGCGCCTTGACTTAGTAATCATAAGTCCTAGGTTCGAGTTCTGGTCTGGGTAAAAAAAATGATTCATGTTTTCACATATGTAATGTGCTTATTTGGATATATATATATATATATATATATATATATATATATATATATATATATATATATATATATATATATATATATATATATATATATATATATATATATATATATATATATATATATATATATATATATATATATATATATATATATATATATATATATATATATATATATATATATATATATATATATAAGTAGTCTCCGTGGCAAAATGGTAGCGTCTGCGACTCTGAGGGGGCAGGTCGAAGGTTCGCGCCCCATCACGGACTGAGGTTAGTAAAGGCATACACTCAGGGTACCGATTACATCTGCCAAAACAAGTCCTTCGTAAGAAGGTAACCGTCCTAGCCCTTAGTAGTGAAGGAAGTTCGTGACGTAAAGCCGAATCCATCTTTTCTACTGCCAAAACAAGTCCTTCGTAAGAAGGCAACCGTCCTAGCCCTTAGTAGAAAAGGGAGTTCGTGACGTAAAACTGAATCCATATATATATATATATATATATATATATATATATATATATAAATATATATATATATATATATATATATATATATATATATATATATATATATATATATATATATATATATATATATATATATATATATATATATATATATATATATATATATATATATATATATATATATATATATATATATATATATATATATATATATATATATATATATATATATATATATATATATATATATATATATATATATATATATATATATATATATATATATATATATATATATATATATATATATATATATATATATATATATATATATATATATATATATATATATATATATATATATATATATATATATATATATATATATATATATATATATATATATATATATATATATATATATATGGGAAGATAGTAGTTTGCTGCATACCTGTCACCAAAGTAGGTGTAATTCATGCCAGAGAGAAATGGTTCGATAATGGGTGTAAAAGAGCTAAGGAGTGGAGAGACAAATGCTGGAAAAGGTATAGGAGGAGAAAAAACATAAATGCCTGGCAAACCTACAAAAGAGCAAGATATGACTACCTAAGTAAAAGGAGAGAGGCAGAGAGAGACTATGAGAGGGACATCACCAGGAAGGCTAAAGAAAATCCCAAGCTTTTCCACAGCTTTATCAGAGGATAACTGAAGGTAAAAGAACAGGTTTTAAGGCTAAAGAGAGCGGATGGAAGCATCACTGAGACGGATGAAGAGATCTGCAAAGACCTGAACAAGGAGTTTCAGTCAGTATTTACAGTAGAAAATACCCCACCCCCTCAGATTGCAGTGATAGAAGCTCAAGGGCCGGTATTAGAGAACATCAAAATTACAGCTACAGAGGTATGCAAAGCTCTGATGGATTTAGATGTTCATAAAGCTACAGGTCCTGATGACATATCCCCTCATGTGCTTAAAAAATGCGCAAACTCAATATCAGTGGCACTAAGTATCATATTTAAAAAGTCACTGGAGTCAGGGGAGATTCCAAGATGCTGGAAACAAGCAAACGTGATACCTATCTTCAAAAAGGGAAGGAGGGATACGGCTCTGAACTATAGACCAGTTTCCTTGACCAGCATAGTTTGCAAAGTTATGGAGAAACTACTAATGAAACATATCTCTCTTCACTTGGAATCCTTCAACTTTTTTTCAGTTAGGCAACATGGCTTCAGAGAAGGTAGATCAACAGTAACAAACTTATTAGAATTTTATGATGAGGTAAGCCAAATCTTACAGGAAAGAGAGGGCTGGGCAGATTGCATATTCCTAGACTTCCAGAAAGCGTTTGACACTGTTCCACATGGGAGACTTATTAGGAAGCTGCAATCAATGGCTAGAATAGGTGGAAATGTTTTGGAATGGATAAAAACTTACTTAGAAGGAAGGGAACAGAGGGTTAGAGTAAGACACTCAGTGTCTGAATGGAGAAGAGTTAGTAGTGGAGTTTCACAGGGTTCAGTTTTAGGGCCACTTTTGTTCCTTGTATATGTAAATGACCTACCAGAGTCTGTAAATTCATTCATGAATATGTTTGCAGATGATGCAAAGATTGTGAAGAAAGTAAAAAGCGAGAACAATGGTAGAGAACTTCAGGAGGATCTAAATAATCTGCATGAGTGGTCAGAAAAGTGGCTAATGAAATTCAATACTTCAAAATGTAAGGTAATGAGAATGGGTACAAGTGCAAGAAGGCCCAAGCTTGACTACTCGGTGGCTGGAGTACAACTTCAAGAGACAGAAAATGAGAGAGATCTAGGAGTAAACATACTGGCAGATTTGTCTCCAGAAATACATATAAATGGCATAGTAAGGGCAGCATATGCATTCTTATCAAATGTAAGGGTAGCCTTCAGGCACATGGACAAGGAAATGTTCAGAAATCTTTATGTAACCTATGTGAGGCCAAAACTCGAATATGCAGCCCCCTTTTGGAATCCGCACTTGAAAAAGCACATAGCTAAGCTTGAAAAAGTTCAAAGACATGCCACGAAACTGGTGCCAGAAATGCGCAATCTCAGTTACGATGAGAGGCTGAGGGAATTAGACTTACCATCACTCGAAGCTAGAAGAGTGAGGGGGGATATGGTGACAGTCTTTAAATTCCTTCATGGTTATGATAGAGTGGATAGGGATCGATATTTTGATATGGCTGGCTCTAGAACTAGAGGTCATAGTTTGAAGCTTCGTAAGAAAACTTCTTTGCAGGATGTAAGGAAATACTTTTCAGTGTAAGAGTAGTTGATAATTGGAATTCGCTAAGCGAGGAGGTAGTTAATGGTATCTCAATCCATAGTTTTAAGGACAGGTATGATAAGTATCACTAAGTATAAAATGGAACCGATCAGGAGACGGGAAGATACGAACTTTGGGCTCTTTCCTGTAAACACAATTAGGTAATAACAATTAGGTAATCACACACATCGGGGCGTTTCGAGCCTTGCAATGCATTTTCAGAATGATTTCATTAAATAAAACAAAGCTAAGAATAAAAAATATCCACCGATGAATACATCACGTGTAATTGTATATGAAACGTGTCTCCTCTTTTGTATAATGAATTTCAAATTCATTAAAGTAAATACACGGTAGTTAAGCATGTTTATAGCAAAATACATGAAGGCTGAATCTTACGTATTATTTATATTTTATATATTTAATGTAGATTTGGGTATCATTTCGAAATGGCCAAGTCAGAATTATTTTATGCCTATGATAAAATGCCTTGAAATACAAAACACCAAATAAATAATGTAGATTTTCAGATCTCGAGAAAAATGAGCAATTGGTGTCTTGATTTAGGAAGGATGTTTTGGTAATTTGTTAAAACGATCTGATATTTTTTTTTTTTTTTAGGATAGGATAGGAGGGGAAAAAATGGGAGGGAATTAAGAATATAAGGGAATTGGAGGGAAAAGCACGAAAATTAAATAAAGTAAGAGATAAAGAAAGAGAGGGACAGACCCTCGTGCTAAGTTTTGATCTGGAATTCAGATGGTTCTCTGGTATTGATATCATAACAAAATTATTAACAAACTAACGATACCAGTCGTACCATCAAAACATTCACTGACGGACGATTGACGTTTGAAGTTGAGATATTTGCATTTTTTCTTATGATAGTAGGTCTATTTAAGCTTTTAAAAGGTGTTTGTCATATTTAACGGATGTGATTTACCTAAAATATAATGGATATATGCCTTCTGTAGAAAAGTATGAATTTTTTTCATATGAAACGCTATGGAAGCAACAGAACGACCCACGTCTCTTTTTACTAGAGAAACTTCCGTGGGTGTATTTCCCATTCTGACCTTTCGATGTTCTGGTTTTGGTCATAGACGAACAAAGGTTGGTTGAAGTTCCGTTCTATGTAAAGTATGGAGAGAGATTTGCTTTAAGATATTGAAAGACGAATTCGGGGGTTTTATTTGTATTATCAGGATACTTGAAGTAACTTTACCCCACAAAATGACGAGACCCCATTATGATATTTTTGTTTCAATTATAAGGTTGGCAAGATATATGAGAACATTGGTAGCCTTCGCCGTCCGACTTTCCTTTTTCAAGTGTTTGATCATGAAATTACCGTATGGGCCACTTATGCATGTAGTGGTCAGATTTACAAGTGGACCAGACATAGTTTAGTGGTGAAATTTCTATTTCATTTTTATTTTTTCTTGGTCAAGATTCGGTTTATGCACCACTTCTCAACTCGTATATATTACTTCAATATTAATATTTAAAGTTCACGGCACACACTCTTGGAACAGTTACTTTGGTAAAAAGCCCAGTTATAAATTTGTGGTTACGTTATAAATAAAGAAAACCGGTGAGGGGGGACCATTGTTTATTCGCGTGATTTTTACCAAGTAACAGTTTTCCAGTAGTAAGTGACTTGAATTTTAGACGTACAGTATATGTCAAAAAGTACTCCAGTCAATAACTGCAAAAAGCTCATTCATTTTGATGTAATCTCCTTTCTGATAGTTCCTCCTCATGTCCTCAGTGCCTCTACTCTCAGGAAGAATGTCTTCAATGATATACTCCATCAACAACACACAGTGGTCACTCTTTCCAATTGGTGGTTCATACTCAATATTTTCAATATCCAACACATTATCTGTGAACACCAGATCAAGTAGTGATGGCTCATCCCCACCCCTGGCTCTTGTTGGTTCCATTACATGTTGGTGTAGGAAATTCCCTTGTACGCAATCTAGGAATCTTGCCCCAAAGGAGTCCTCACCACTGTGTGGGTCAAGATTTATCCAATCTATCTCTTTATGATTAAAGTCTCCCATAATCAAAATCCTACATTTTTTCTCCCGCGCCATGTTAACAACTGAGTTTATGACTTCAATCGTACCTATATGACTTTCCTCATAAATTTCAAGCCTATTTTGGTTCCTTGGTGGGTTGTATACAACAGTTATTATAATGCTCTCTGACCCAGTATTTATGCGAGCAACAAGAAATTCCCTGAACTCACTTTCTATAGCCAAGTTTATCTCTTCAACTTGAATCCTCTCACTTATGAGCAGTGCTATCCCTCCACCAGTCCTCTCAGATCTTTCGACCCTTAGTATTCTGAAGCCCTTAGGAAAAACTGTGACACTGTTTATGTCCTCACTCAACTTAGTCTCTGTAATTGCTACTATATCTGCCTTACTGTTGTGAATCCTATCTTTTAATTCTACTGCCTTACCAGCTACTCCATCAGCATTTGTGTATAACAATCTTAATGAGGCCCCATCCCCTGATCTTCTGTCATTATCTTCTTTATCTCCCCTTTGTCTGGAAGTATTCCGTAACGAAAATTTTTCTTCTCTTCTTCATTTCTTTCATCATTTAACCTTCTTGCCTCTTGCAACAAGTTTTTGATCTTTCCCATCTCTTCCTGTGTTCTGTATCGTCTAATGAACACTTCTTTGCATTCTTGAAGGTCTTTTAGACTTTTTTTTCTCAACAATATTTCCCTACATGTCTCCCCTCTCTCAAAGGTTACTTTTGTTGGTCTCGGCTTTCCTTCCCTCGAATATTTACCTAGTTGGTGTATGTTTACAATATCCTCAGGACCACATACTACTCCAAGCTTTCTTATCAGGTCTACAACCCTAGCTTTATTTTCTTCAAGTCTCCCCTGCCATGTTGGCTCCTGGGATTCACTTATGCCTGAGATTACCACTGTCTTCTCCTTATCAAGTGCCTGTCTGATGAGTGGGTTTGCCCTTTCCATCACAACGTCTTTCATTTTTTCGATTACTGTCTCTTTATAGTCAACTGTTTGTATGTTTTCCAGTGCCACCACCTTTACAGCCTCTTTTACTGCCACATTCCCCTTTAGTGCATCAGCAAAGGACGTTTTCATGGCATCATTTTCCATATTCAGCTCCTGGAACTCTTTTCTGAACTGTTCAATGTTTTCCTTAATCTGAACATTCCAAGCAGCAATCTCGTCTCTCTCAGAAGATAGCAGTGAACTAACATCTAATTCCTTTAGGTTGTCATTTAGCTGTTTGTTTTTATCTTCTTGATTAGAAATTCTAGATTCTAGTTGACTCTTTTCCCCTTCCAGCTTCTTTATTCTTTTTTCTAGTTCCTTTCTCTCCTGCCCTTGTGCTTTATTTGCTTCCTCCAAAGATCTTATTTGTTCTCTGAGTGTTTCATTCTCTTTCATTTCTCCATCCATATTCCGAATTTTATCATCAAGGCTTGTAACCATTTCCTCTAACTTCTTGATTCTCTGTTTAAGTCCTCTGATGACTACCCCTTCTCCCGACCCATGGGTGGGAGAGGTTTGGGACAGAGATGGCTTCATTTTTATGTTCTCCCTCTCACAGAATATAGAAAGAAGACGAGAAAGAGGAAAAAAAAGAAAAAAAAAAGAAAAGAGAAAAAACTTCTAATTTACCTTCACACAGAATTTTTATATCTCCATATAAGTGCTATTTAGTGACTCAGTTTGTCTCCTTTCTGGTAACACACATCTTAACTTAAAAACTTGACCACGGTAATTTACGTATAAAAAGAAAAAGAAAAACAAAAGTCAAACCTGAAGGAAAATTCGAATTTGTGTTCGAGGTGGCACCCACCTGTTTCTGTTATATATTCTTCCTAACTGATAAACTGACTTGCTAACCAAGATATGTTATCACGGGATTTAGACTTTACATTTAACTCAATATATATACAAAATAACAAAATAGCAAACGAGAAAGCTAAAAGAAAAGCAAAAAAGAAAAAAAAATGAAGAAAATAGGACTGCTGTACTACTTGGCAACTTAACTCAGTACTGTTGACGGGTGGGTATTTGGTAATTTTTTTTTCTTTTATTATTCAATTCTTTTCGTGTATCAAACTATGTTTTATGAGGTATACAAACGAGTTATGGAGGGGTGCATAAAACAAATTATATCCTTGTTTAATTTGACCTTGAAAATCGTAGCAAAATATATGCTAACATAATATGTCAAAACCTAACCTAATTAATAGTAATATATGAAATTTTTCCTTTAGTTTCTTGATTTTTGTTTTTGTTTTAAATATATATGACCCAGAAAACTCGTAAACTACTATTTTTTTTTTTAGATAGGCTTGGTTAAGTTATACGTTTTC
Organism: Halocaridina rubra; assembly: GCA_037179515.1. Classification (NCBI taxonomy): domain Eukaryota; kingdom Metazoa; phylum Arthropoda; class Malacostraca; order Decapoda; family Atyidae; genus Halocaridina; species Halocaridina rubra. The sequence goes on from JAXCGZ010004303.1 coordinate 38,104, forward strand.
CGACGATTTTCAAGGTAAATTTCATTCAAAACCATGGGAAAAATGTAATTTTTACTTCCAAATTGAGACAAGTCAAATTGTCAAAAATTACCCAAGCATTTTTTGGATATCATTAAAGTGCTAGTGACGTAGAGACATCAGACATAAGTCTGTGGCTTTTGTACATGACCATCTAATTACATTATGCTAAATATGACAATATAGGCTTTGCTACTAGTGGACAAATTAAATAGGAGACTGGATACCAACTTTGGGTTAGTTTTGTCTCCATTGAGCACACAGTTAGTGAGGAACTCCTTAGAGTATGAAAATATTAAATGATATTGTAATCCAAGTTTTTTGTGAAGTTTGAGTATTTGTTCTTTCAGCTGCCGATATTGCACTATCTATATTTCTAATATAGTTAAATTTTTTATGTTATTGTAGAACATTTTGATGCCCTTTGTCGCTGATTTCTTTTTGTAAAATAGTTTGTATATAAAAAGCTGATAAAAATCATGTATTCTTTTATTAAATTGTTGTTGACTTTAATTACATTACAGTATTTGGCAAAATGAGTAATGATTGATTTTCACACATGATACCGTATCCCGAAGAACATTAGAAAAATAGTATACTTCACTGCATATGAGAGGAACTGGAGCGACAGCGACTTTGGCCTAGGTCCACCCTCCAGAGTTGCAACTCAGAAGAGGAGCAGTAAAAGAGACCAAACTGCTACCACTAATCCCTGCTCTGCATGGGGTGTGAGAACCTGAGAAAAACTTCCACCACCCGGAGATATCACCTCTTCTCAACAGAGTAACACATATTTTTTATACACTGGAAAATGACTCTCCTGCGGTCATTTCTCGAAGACACTCCCTATCCGAGAAATGATTCGCATGCAGTCATTTCTTGCAGACTCCCCCATCCAGAGACATTGAGAGCAACCAGGAAACACATGATGCAAGACTTCACCACACTCTGCTGCATATGCCACAAACACAACATACACACTTTGAGAGCTCTATGTGCAGACCTGGGATTGGTAGCAATATTCTTTAGGGAATCTGGGCTGTTCGGTCAGGCAGCTCAGGGAACAAGAACAACTTCATGTGAGAGCTGTCATTTGGCAGGGTCCCTAGAACTCCATAACTTAAAGCAGATTTATTAACTCAATCTTTTTTTTTTTCAGTTTCATAATGGAGTGGAATTTCCAGTTGCTGTTTTTTGTATGTTTATTCTCCACATTTATGTGTGGGGAAGATTTTTATGAAATGTTGGATGTAGCAAAAAATGCAGATCAGAAGGAAATTCGCAAGGCTTTCAAAAAGAAAGCCCTCGAGCTGCATCCTGATAAAAATATAGTAAGTTTCATATTCTGCAAAGAAATATTTTAACCATACTATGCCTAGCATCTTAGTACACCAGTGTCATACCACGCTGTTGCCAGTATATTACAGCTGTATTAAGTATGTTGTACATAATTCTCAAGTAGACCTATGCAGTGTGAAAGATAAAGATTCTAACTGGGAACACAGTATAAATGTTAGTTTCCACTTGCATGTGGCAAGGCTATTGCAAGGAGAATTACAGGAATACAGTGCTAAGATATTATCAATACAGTAATGTCTTGCATATTGTAATGATCATTTTGATGTACTCATGAAAATAAGTGTATACAGTGCATTCTTAAAATGTACAATAAATTTTGAAGAAGTGATTATTGTAATATTTTCTTTATATTCTGGGCTATACTGATATGTAGATGCTCTCGGAATAGTGATTACAGTGTCTAGTTTGCATAATTAGCCCAAATTTGTTTTAAGGAGGACCCAGAAGCCCACGAGAAGTTTGTTAAAGTGAATCGTGCTTATGAAGTTCTCAAAGATGAGGATCTTCGTAAAAAGTACGATATGCATGGGGAAGCAGGATTAGATGAGAGCAGGTGTGAAGTTCTTTTCTCTGTAACCTTTTAGTTTTAAATTAATTGTATTTAGAATTGTCCTTTTGAATTAATTGTTTGTTTTTAAAGTTTATGGATTTATATATAGAAGCATTGATGACAATAAAATTTTGCATATTGTCTTAAAAGACAGTAGTAAATTTCCAGTGTATTAAAAATTTGTATTACTTTATGAAATTCTGGAATTTTTTGAAATGATCAGCAAATGAAGAACATATTACACTCATTTCAGATCATCCGGCCATCAATATCATTCTTGGAGTTACTATCATGACAATTTTGGTATATATGACGATGATCCTGAAATTATCACTCTAAATAAGGCTGATTTTGGTGAGTTTTAGCTGTGCAGTAATATGTTAAAGATGCAAGTCATAATAAAGAGCATTACCTTTAGTATTTGAACTGCCAAGATATTCTGTACTGCATACAAATATTTATGTTTAGGAGAGGTACAGACTGAAATTATTTTCTAGTATTATATATTGAATGGCAACCACTGGATGTAATTAAATGTTAGTATCATAATGTCAGTCTCATAGTGAAGTGGACACTATTCTTTTATATGTATTTTTAATGTAGATTTGTGTTAACATACTAGAGCTTCTAGAATTATCTATATGTAATCTTCATCGAGAAGACTTTTTGATTTTTTATGTCATGAATTTAATGTACATTTAATTTTTTTTTAAATAGAGCAAAGTGTTAGTGGTTCCCAAGACATCTGGTTTATCAACTTCTATCATCCCATGTGCTCACACTGTCATACCCTCGCTCCTGTTTGGCGTGAAGTTGCAAGGGAAATGGAAGGAGTGGTTAGAATTGGTGCAGTAAATTGTGATGACGACTATCATCTTTGCTCCATGCAAGGAATACGATCATATCCTACTCTTATATCTTACCCTGGGGTTAGTATTGTATGATGTTATTCTTACAGCTATATACATTGTATATTTGGTGTGTGCTCAGGTTCCACTTATTGTACTTTGAAATCAGTACGGTCCACTGATAGATTTTTAGAAGTGTATACTGTATTTGAGTTTACAGTTTCTTTTTCTGATTTCTGTTCATTAATTTAGTATTACATTGCTAGGCAGGTCGTATCTTAATAAATAATTTTCGCTTTTGACTGGTAATCATACAGTAACATTGTTACTGAGATAGCATTCTTGTTCATTGGTTGTTGCAGCTAGATCTACTTAACTTATACTCAGTTGTAAATAATTGTTTGAGTACTCTAGTTATGTAAAAAGCAACTTTCTGTATGTGTGCCTTTTTTAATATTTATAATCAGCTCCTAAGTAATGGTGTATTTTCTAGAGCTATAATGTAAAAATTCCTTAATTACATGTGTCTGTGTGACTGACAGTAAAAGTTGTACATTCAGTTAGAGTATACCACTCTACTTATAGAGTACAAGTGTTTAGAGACCATGTGCATTATTAATAGGGCCAATTCGTTTTATGTCGGACATGACACATTAGTAATATGGTACAGGATGAAAGTCACTTTGACCCCACACTTCTTATATGAATATGATGCACCACTTCCGAAATTTCCGAAGCTGTTAATCTGACCAAAATTATAACATTTTGAGTGTTATCAAGACTACTAAACAACTGGATAAAAATTTCAAGATTCAAATAGTATCAGAAATTCATTAATCCAGCCAAAGTTAACTTCATCTCCTTTATGTATTTTTTGTGAAGCTCTCTTTCATATTATTTAGCAATCAATATTTGCTTTTCAGAGTGTGTTTTACCACCGAGAAAAGAGCAAGGAAGAAGTGATAGATTTTATATTACAGCAGGTTCAGTCTTCAACTCTCAGACTCTCATCTGCTAATTTCAAAATGACTGTAACGAAAGAAGACCTCTCCAAACGGCCTTGGCTTGTTATCTTCTACGAAGATATAGAGGCAAATGAAGAGTTCTGGATTACACAGACTAAGCTTAGTGCTATATTTGTAAGTTTGCATTGAACTAACAAGTTATTGCTCATGAATAAAAACTTGTTTATAGGTAGAATGTAACTGAAATATAGTAATATAATGAACATTGCATAGATTCAGTCAAGGAAATACATATCCTAATTATATTGAATTTTTTAATACTTCAGGAAGGTTTAGTAAATGTAGGATATGTTGTTTGCTCTCAAGAAAAGCAACTTTGTTCGAAACTTAGCACACCGTCAGGAATTAAGTTCTACAATACTGACAGTCTACTGACAGGAAGAGAGGGAAGTAAAATATCGAGCCTAAATGCCCAAGAAATTGCTAGAGAAGTACTTGCATTGCTTCCAGAGATGACATTACTGGACAAAACAGCTTACAAGGTGATTCTTTAGAAAGAAAATGTTTTCCTACATGATGCTATGCTTTATCAAATGTTGTGGGGCTGCCTCAACTAAAAAGAAATGTAAGGGTAGCAGGGCTTTAATACCAAGTATATCCACACCTTTGTTACTGTTCATAAAAAAAAAAGGAGAGATAGAAGCATATTCTCTAATACCTTTTAGTCAGTTCCTACGCTACATGCTGGAAACGCGAGTGTGGAGTTTTTTCTTCCTAATCACCTGTTGAAATATACACTTCTCTCGAAATAAAGCGAGGATAGGTTCTCAAAAGGCTCACGTAATATAAATATCACATAATTTAAGTAGCCAATTTCCTTAAGGAATAATGGTAATAGGCATAGATGCATTCCTCAACCGTACATAAACACACTATGCCAAAAAAATAAGATGAGTAAAACATATTTTACAAGTACATAACAAAGCTGAAATACCTGTACTTATGTATATTAAAATACAAATAGTGTACAGTATTAAAGATGTACAGATTTGCAAAAAAAATAGTACATTAAACAAATTAATGTACTCTATTATGCGGTGGGCAACAGGCATACTGGGATATGCGTGGTGGCGGTGAGCACATGACTTAGTGGTAGGAGAAGAGGAGGGGGAAGCAGTAGAACGAACCCCTATCTGCAAACGTAAACAAAGATAAAAAAGTGAACAAAAGGAGCACTAGAAAACTAGATTTTTTTTTTTTTTATCATGCAACGCCTAAATTACTGTGAGAAAAAAAATATAAAACACATTCTACTCACTCTGTATATGGTGAGTAATAGGCATGGGACGAGTGTGGTATCGTTGAGCACATGACTTAAGCGGTAGAAGAGGGGTGGGAAGCGAAAGAACGAACCCCTATCTACAAATGTAAACAAAGATAAGATAAAAAAATTAACAAAATCAAGGTTAGAAAACAAAAAAAAAATTCACAATATCAAGACTATAAAACTAAATTTTCTTTTCATTTTGCAACGCCTATATTACTGTAACAGAGCACGTTACGTAAACTGTAGGAGAAGAGGAGGGGGAAACCGTAGAACTAACCCCTAGCTGCAAACGTACACAAAGATAAAATACAAAAATTAACAAAAGCAAGACTAGAAAACTAAATTTTTTTTCATTATGCAATGCCTGAATTACTGTAACGAAAATAAATATAAAACACATTCTACTCACTATATACGGTGAGCAACAGGCACGGGACGAGCGTGGTGGTGATGAGCACATGAATTAAATGGTAGGAGAAGAGGAGGGGGAAGCGGTAGAACGCACCCCTAGCTGCAAAAATAAATAGATACTGTAACAAGAAAATGAACAAAAGCAACACTAGAAAGTAAATTTTTTTTCATTATGCAACGCCTGAATTACAGTAATGATGTAAATGAAGAATATTAAACACATTATCTCACTGTATACGGCGAGCAACAGGCGACGAGCGTGGTGGCGGCAAGCAGGTGAGATAAGCGGTAGGAGAAGAGGAGGGGTAATCGTTAGAACGAACCCCTAGTTGCAATAATAAATGAAGATACTGTAACAAAAAAAATTAACAAAAGCAAGACTAGAAAACTAAATGTGTTTTTCATTATGCAATGCCTGAATTACAGTAATGATGTAAATAAAAAATATTAAACACATTATACTTACTCCACAAGTGACGAGCGTGGTGGCGGCAAGCAGGTGACATAAATGGGAGGAGAAGAGGAGGAAGTGGGAGAGCCAACCCTAGCTGCAAAAATAAATAAAGATAACATAAAAAAATGAACAAAAGCAAGACTCGAAAAATAATTTTTATTTTTATTATGCAACGCCTGATTATAATACTGTGGTACAGTATTAAAGATATAACATAAAAAGAACGTAAAATATTACACATGTGTATTCACTATATACGAAGTGCAGCAGACATACTGGGACAAGCGGGGTGGCGGTAAGGAGGTGACTTAAGCGGGAAGAGAAGAGGAGGAACGGGGAGAGCTAACCCCTGGTTGTGGTTGGGGTTCTTACTGCTTAGATGTGCTGGGCTGAGGGTCATCAGAATCACTTGTTTTGGTGGAGAAGTAGGCATCAAGAGTTGCCTGCTGTGCAATACTCCTCTTTTCTTTCAAAAGTTCATTGTAGCAGGCAACATCGTGCATAATCTTTTGAGACGTCAAGCCTGCACACATTATATTAGGATCATCCTTATCCAAAATATCCAAGGCACTCTATATAGTGGAAAAATTGAGTCAATCTTTGCACTGTGAGTGCTTTCATGGGGGTCTCATGAAGTACTGCCTCCTTTTCCTCCCTCTCACGTTGTCGCTAACCTTCCATATCGTCCAAATCCTCTGCAGTCAATTCCTCCGTTTAGGAAGCAAGCGGGGCACATCTTCCTCATCAATGTCGGAGAATCCCACACGTTCTGCTAGCTGAATGCACTCAAGTCTCGTCCTTGACAGCCGATCATTGAGATTAAAACCCGTGAATTCGTTTACAAACTGCGGGCAAAGCTCCTTCCATGCCCCATTCAAACATGGCTGTGTAATTTTAGCCCAAGAATCCTTCACATACCACATGACGTGCTTGATATTGAACTCTTTCCAGTAATCCTTAACCGCATTTTTCTTTACCTCTATCGCCGAGAGATCACGAGTTTCAGCAGTTTTTTCAAGGTCGGCCATGCTGACGTCAGTCTTCCTGCTGAGGTCTTTAAACGAATTTTTAAGGTAATACGATTTCATCATTTGCATTACTTCCTGGTCCATTGGTTAGAGTATTGAAGTTGTAGTAGGCGGCAAAAACACATCTTTTATATTTGAGTTAAGATTGGCAATTGATGGAGGATGGGCTGGTGCATTATCTAATATGAGAAGAAATTTGAAGTGTATATCCTGACCCTTGCAATAAAATTCTAACTTGTTCGGGAGACGCGTCAAGAAATAATCTTTAAAAGTACTCCCAGTCATCAATCCTTTCTTATTTGCATACCAGTGCCCTGGAAGTAACTCTTTACAATAACCCTTTAGTGCACGATGATTATCTGAGTGATAAATCATTGCAGGCTTTAGCTTCTTGTCGCTCTCAGCGTTAGCATCAAGCAGCAGGATAAGCGATCTTTTTCTGCCTTATATCCTGAGTCACGTTTTGCTTTTATGAAAATATATGTCCTGTCTGGCATTTGTTTTCAGTATAAAGCAGTTTTGTTCATATTAATAATCTGCTTTGCCGTATATCTCCCTTCCTCTATGATGGCCTTTAATTTGGTAGGAAACTGCTTTGTCGCATCAAATCAGCTGATGCGCTCTCGCCTTGTGTTTTTCGGTTGTAATAACCAAACCTTTGCTGAAAATTTGCAAACCAGCAAGGGTTAGCTGCAAAGGGTTTTACTACTTCCCCTTCCACCTGGGATTTCAAATGTTCATAAATCTCAGTCGCCTTTTCCTTAACGATATTATACGGCAAGTTTGTTTGCTGTTTGTTCTTTATGCTCATCCACATACATAGCATTTTCTCGATTCTCTCCATAATATCCGATTGAGCATATGAAGATTTAGCTGAACTTGAATAAACACCAGCTTTTGCTCTTTTCTTTATTTTTTCCGCATTTTCACGGGTGGTATGCAACGTGCTCTCACTGAGTTGCATCGACCGTCTTCTAGCTGCCGTAGTCTCACCACGCTCATAATGGGTCAACACTAGCAATTTTATTTCAAGATTATTTCCTTTCTCGCTCTTTTTGGAGTAGAAGCACTTCCACAGTCTTTTCCTGGGCGTTCGCTGGCCATGATAGATGAATAAAGATATGCAAAAGAGCACAGAAAGCACAAAGCTTACCACAACAACAGTTACAACAAGTGATATATCCACACAGTATACTGGGTGAAGAGACCGAAGCACATGACAGCATGGCGGGAAACTGCCTCCGAGGCGGTCGCTTAGTTATTAAACTGAACCATTTTTTTCACTTTTTGTCACACGTGTTATTTAGAACATAAGAACATAATAGAGGACACTGCAACATGCCTACTGGCACACACGAGGCAGCTCCATTTTTGAATTGTATTTTCAGCATGTCTAACCTATTCTATTCTACTCTACTTATTTATTCTGTTTTTCTTTTTATCGGAGAATTAAATTTTTTTTTTTACTATTATTATCAAGACGCGGTATTCCAAATCCATGTAGTTTAAATTCGCGTAAATCGTGAGGTGACTATTTAGAAATTGGAATGATAAGTGAATATTGTCATTTATTTCCTTTAAAATAATTATTTCAGGATATACTTATGACAATGGGGACTGCAGTAGCTCAGCGGTTATGCCGCTGTACTTTGTAAATGACAAATCCATGTTTTAACCCGCTTCAGGACATTAGGAAGGGCATCCAGCCTTAATATTACAGCTCCTACTGTCTGTGTCCGCACCCGTTGGATTATCAGTGACACACAAAACTTCAAACAATATTTACTATGATATATGGTGAACTTTGCTCTGTATATCATGAAATAACTTTAATTTCAATGTTTTTTTCCTATTTAGAATATGAGACAGAAGTTAGAATCTCAAGAAGAGTCTATTTCATGGCTTCTTCATTTTAGCAGTTCTAGTGATGACGATACATTCGAGGTGAGTAGAATTTTGCTAACAATTTCTAGCATAGTACTAGAGCACAGCCATACACTGGTTTTTTGTTGCAGCCCTATATATAACAGAAAAGACTAAATATTTGTTTGGGAAATATAGTATGGGTTTATCGAAATTTTACAGTTGGTCTTATATCAGACTTTTGTTTTATCAAATAGTGTATCTTCTGCAGGACAGAAAACCTGGTCAGCTCTTAAGTCCCACCTAAATTATTTAAAGAGAAGCTACCTCCATGATGGGAGGAAATGCTAATATGAAATTTTATTCAGTATACTGTGAATTCCTGACTATAATCTATGTACTCACTTTTTATACAGTATTAAAGTTGAAAGTATTTTTGAGAATAATCATCTAAATTGACATGTAAAAGAGTTAGTTATTCGTATTTTTGGTAACTTCTCTAGTAGTTATGTAATAAAAAAAATTCTCATTGTTCTTGTTACATGATCAGTGGTAGTAACATAATAGTAAATTGTATTTTTAAGTTTGATTTTTAATATTCGGAGAAATGACTTAAGAAAGCAAGAACTTTTGAAAATTCGGCTTAACATAATTTTTTAAGTAAAGTAGATCTTTCATTTTTTTGATAAGTAAGAAAATAGTGAAATGCAGTTTATTAATTTGAGTATTTTGCTCTTGAACTTTGGCTTTAAAAACAAGAACTTCTTGTTTATTTTCAGTTGCAGTGAACCTTTATCTCTTGGGATTTGACTTTGAAAATTCATATATGGAAAATTTATCCTGACCTGACTTATATGAATAAGAACACACTCATTGGTTGTTAATAATGATTAAGATAGATTTGAGAGTTATTGAAAATCCACCTCCTGAGAATTGACTTCGTAGAGTAGGAGGATACGGAAATTTCATACTATTATAGTGCTTACTCTTTTTTCAGATACGAAAATTGCCTGGACTGCTTCCAACTCTAAATCTCGGAAGAGTGGATTGCACTCTGATGAAGTCTCAGTGTGATGAACTTTATATAGCTAAAACCCCGACCTTTATTCTCTTTAAACCTGGTGGAGGATATGAATTGCATCATGTAAGATGTAATGTGATGAGACTTTAAATAGTTAGATTATTTCTTCCTGTTTACCAATGAGGATATGATTTCTTGTGTTATTTCATATATGCCATTATTTGGAATATAAAAATATATGGTAATCTGATTTTATAAAATGATTTATAGAGAATGATAGAAAAAAATGTCCTATGTTTTTGAATAGCATAATAAGTAAATTATAGTTTGTGTAGCAGTATATTAATTGAAAATAAAAGTTTGCTTTCTTGATGTTACTAATTTATTAATTTGTAAATTTTCTTTTCTTAGGTTGATAAAAATTATACCTTTAGCTGTCATTTCACCTACAGGGACGTTTATTAGCGCACGATATTGCAGTGTTTGCGAGGGAAGGTGCTTCTGCAACTCGATTCCAAATTCTGACACCTCAAGAATTCCCTAAAGTTCTGACAGATGGTTCTACATGGTTTGTTGATTTTTATGCCCCATGGTGTCCACCTTGTATGAAGCTACTCCCTGAATTCAGGAAAGCTAGTAGACTAGTCCATACACCCGTAAACTTTGGTTAGTGTTACTTTGTATTATAGTTTAATATTGTATTTGAAGAGATGTTTGAGAACGGGAGATTTTAGATGAAGAGTTTTGAACAGCTGGTTTGGAAGCTTAGAAAGCATGCACAGTGAAAGCTTCATGATAAGAATATATAGGTCGAGTTTTCTAAGGATATGAAGGGATGGTATGTGTGATGACCTCCCCAGTATAGGACCTGACATAGGAGATGAAAGGCTTGCAAGAGATAGAGATTGAGTTGGCTTAAAAGGCAACCCTCCTGAAGGAGCCATTGTAGAGTGTGGAAACCTGAGGCTTGCAACTGGAGTTTAGTATCGATTGTGAATTGATCTTGTATACAAGTGTGACTGTGAGTGATTGTTTATATCTGGAGAAAGAGAATGAAAATAAATTCTTTAGTATCATGGACTTTCTTCCTATGATTTTGATTGCCTAATTGACCCTTTAAAAAGTGTTGCTTCAGTTATTAGTTAAAAGAATCGGAGTGCTTAGTTTTGTATCGAATTTGCATGTTTATTGGCATATATTTTGTTTTCTCACTTTCTATTATAGTGTAATGGTATTTTGAAGATATATAAATTTTTATGTCAGCTCAAGTCTATTAAATGTCATGACATGGGTATAATTTTATGTACTTTTTATTAAAACACTTTTGCTTGCAGTTGTTTTATTATAATTAACAATGGAATACCCCATCTTTGTTAATATATCCTTATACTACCTTTCATTTACAGGAAGTATAGATTGCACTCTACACCAGGACTTATGTACGAGATTTAATATTCGTCAATACCCTACTACTATCCTTTATAATCAGAGTGTTCCACATGAATACAGAGGCTATCATACGGCGGCACAGATCGTGGAGTTCGTTAAAGATACATTGAATCCTGCCGGTGAGATTATCATGTTAGTTGAAGTGCAAATATTTACTTTATTGCTTGTCTTTCTTTATTTTATGAATTCATGAAGCTCATACAGTATGCTTATAATTCTTTTTCATTCTCATATTCCTGGTAGAGGTGGTGGGGAAAAGAGACTTCTATACTCTCATTTCCTGTGTTGTAGGAATGAACTTGAGGGAATGTAGAGGAGTAATGATTGACAGTTCTTGCCAGGATACAATTGACATGGCAGCAAGGATGGGCAAAGTGTGCTAGGGCCCTACTCCCTCAGTTTTTTTTTTATCATTTGTGGCTACTTTGCTGCTTAATTGCCTAAGGTTGGGCTTATAACATTTGACATTGACTCTATTAAAACTTTGATTTCAGTTTTTGCTTCAGTCAGTAAATTATTTAATCAAAGACTAACTGTATGTCTCATTTGTGATATGTTTTTTTCAGTCATTGCTCTAGATCATGAAAAATTCCAAAAATATGTTGCGAACAAACCTGTTGGTGAGACATGGGTGGTTGATTATTTTGCTAACTGGTGTGGACATTGTATAAATATGGCACCAGAGTATCGCCGCTTTGCTAGAATGGTGGCTAATATACCTGAGCTTAATGTGGCATCCATTGATTGTGCAGAACATAGTCATATTTGCCGAAGTCAAGGTATTTCAGGCTATCCCACAATTATGTTATATCCAAGTGGAAGTTCTGGGACCTGGAGTGGAATGTGAGTAAAGAAATAATAATTTTGTGAACAGTGTTTTGATATTATTACGAAAATACAGATAAAATATGAGTTTGCTTGTGAATGATTGGTCAGTATTACAAAGCGATCTTTATCAGTTAAGGACTATTTAAGCATATTTAAATTGAATAATGGAATTTTAAGGAACGTCTGAAAGGAAAAATGTATTAATATTGTAATATACAGTAGATGTATGTTACTATTTACTTTTCTTGTTTTCTTATAATTCTTATCCAATATTTTCAAAATGATTATGATTATTATTCTGTTCTCACATGGTAGTGTTAGACAAATGTTAACAGAAAAATCATATTGTACTATATGCAGTATAGCCAAGTTTCTTTTTCAGAAAATATAATGGTTGGTCGCGTGATGCAGACTCATTTCGACAGTGGGCTTACTCTAGCCTACCTTCGTTTACCATAGATCTTGATGATGGAGCCTATGAAAACTTACTGCACAGCAAAACACCATGGCTCGTAGACTTTTATGCCCCTTGGTGTGGACATTGCCAAGTATTTGCCCCTAATTATGAAGATGTTGCTAGAGTAAGTATGCTATTTTAATGTATGTTTTGTCTTGTCATATATAATCAGAACTTAAGTGAAGAACTGAATTCCAAAGTTTGTGAAGTTTAAAAACCAAGTTAAGCTATTTATTTCTTTCTTTACATTTTGTATACTTCAATTTTTTGATTGTAGAATAAGTCGTATTAGTAATAATGATATATAGAGCTCAATCTCTGCTTTACTGTGGGAGATCTATACTCAAGGATTTGAATATCTGTGCATTACTATCTTTTCATTTATTTGATAGGAGGAGGAAATTTTTCACACTTGTATTCCCTACATATTGTAAGTAGTTTATATTTAAATTAGGTAGAGGAAGATAGAGAGACCTAACATTCCCTTTTTCTCTAAGAACATGCAATGTTTATGCAGTGTGTGTACTGGAGCTCTAACCATACTGCTGGAATTTGTGGGATATGGTATCACATTTTAGAGCATATGTAATATATTACTGAATCTTCTTACTTTTTAATTTCTTTACTAGGCTCTGAAAGGAGAAGTTAAAGTTGGAAAATTAAATTGCGAGTTATATTGGAGGGCTTGCAATGGGGCTCATGTGCAAGTGTACCCTACTGTACGTCTGTATCCAGGAGCAACGGATGGTAGTCGTCAAAACGTCGATGGAATTGGATTGCCTAATCTAGACAGAGATGATATCATTAACCGAATATCAAAATTATTATCAAAGAAGAAAATAGGGCATGATGAATTGTGATGAGACTAGCCTTTAATATATTAAGGATTTATGTGTAGCTATATTCGTTACTTAACAAAGAGTGATCAATCTCTTCCATTAGACTAAGTAAAAAGCCTCATATAGCAGCTGCTTATTTGTTGGATTACTTAAGGGCTGCAATTTTTATGAACTTTTGACATTTGTGTGTGTAGAATCTTTATTGTCTAGTCATAGAATTTTTTTTTTTTAAATGTTTTCTTTAGTTTCATCGAAATCTGATTCAGTACTATTTTTCTAGGTGTGATTTAAAATTACTTGTAAGATGATTAAAAGTAGCTCATACTATCCATATACCATTCATAAAGTCTTCAGCTTTATATTTTATTAAAGTACATTTATAGTTCTCATTATATTTTTATACCAGTCTTCCAGAATTATGTATGTTTTCTTCAGTATTTCAAAACCAGTTAAAAATGTGTATGTGAAATTCCATGACATGGACTGTACTTTAAATGATGGTACCTGTACCACTTTGAAGAAGGATATGACAAATATAGCAAATTTCTTTTAGATTATTTAATAATATGACGTGAAAGGTGCTAGAGAAGGATTCTCTCATATTGAAAGGATATCTGTCCAACCACTACGCTAGGTTAATAACATGATTTGCGATGCTCCAAGGAAGAATTCTTTCCTCTTTAAAGAAAGCATCAGTTGATATGCCAAATAACTTCGAAATACTTTAAGGAAACATGATCTAGGAATTTCCAGGGAAAGATTCTTTTCATGATCTGAAGTTTGGAATATGAATCCGAGTTTAAACCCCAAAATAACTATGGTCATATTTTATCTGCTATTTTTTGAAATATGAATTTGAAAAACTTTGCTCAGTGAAATTTTTTTTATTGATTTGTTTACTGGAAATTAGTGAGTCTATAGTCACATGAGAGAGTGACCACGGTGACTTTAGAAAACTATTACCTTGAACAATTTTTCTCAAGATGTCTTACACTGTGAATTATTCTGTTGTATAAAATTGTTATGATAAAATATCTAGAGTAAAAGTATGCTAATTAAGTATTTTGATTTGACAAATTGTATTTCATCATGCACAGTTACTTGAATCCACATCTGACCTCAGCGTGGACAATACTGTACTTAGATTATTGTTTGGAGGAACCTCTGTATTTGTTATGTATTTTAGAGACGGATCTTTGTGTAGGTTTCATAGAGAAATTAACAACTGATCTGGTAATAGCTCGATTGAAGTGGATGGAATATCAATTATTAATTTATACTCATATTTTTTATAGAACAAATTAATGTGACCTAATTTGTTTTGTCTCCTATGATGAGAGTATTTGAATATTTTTTTCAGTAATTACTTGGCAGACATGATAATCAGAAAACATAATTTAGTGTGAAATATTATATATAAGTTCCTGTTATGAATAAAATTTTGTGTCATTTTGCATGCAATTCAAAACTGTCTTGTGTCCGTGTATCACCGAACAATAAGAATTCTGTTATATATATATATATATATATATATATATATATATATATATATATATATATATATATATATATATATATATATATATATATATATATATATATATATATATATATATATATAACCAAATAAGCACATTACATATGTGAAAACATGAATCATTTTTTTTTTTTTTTTGATTCATTATATATATATATATATATATATATATATATATATATATATATATATATATATATATATATATATATATATATATATATATATATATATATATATATATAAATATATATATATATATATAATACACAGTGATCCTTCGCTGGATCGCGTTTCTTAGCTCGCGTTTTCACTGTACCACGGTTTTTTGGGGGGCAAATTATTATTTTATTTTTTGGGTATATGCAAAAATATTAAAATATTGAAAAAATAAAAATTTTCAGTATATTCATTGTTTTTATTGAAGAAAACAAATTTCATTATTTAATTGATAAAAAAAATTTATTTCCCAGCCTACGAATAATAAAACAGTAAAAAATAGTAAAAAACATATCGTTAGATATATAACTTACAGTACAGGGTATTGCATCATGTCAAATAGTGTCCGATAGCGTACAATGTATTGGGGTCGCACCTAAGTGAGCTAGCATATACTGTATATTAAAATTTCCAGTAGTTTTAAGATTTTATTGATAAAAAAATTTATTTCTTAGCCTAAGAATAATAAAGCAGTAAAAAATAGTAAAACATACATACTAACAGTATTGCACCACGTAAAATACGATACCGGTATCAGCGTTTCGGAAAATGCAAAGGCTCTCACCTACGTGACCTAGTGAATATTAAAATTTTCATTATTTTCTTGATAAAACAAGTATTTCCTAGCCTAAGAATAAAACAGTAAAAAATAATAAAAAACATAAATACTAACAATATTGCACCATGTAAAATACGATACCGCTATCAGCGTTTTGGAAAACGAAAAGGCTCTCACCTACGTGAGATAGTTCATGGAATGCTATTGGCTGAAAGATCGGGAGACGACGAATCACAGAATTGGTTTTCTGTATGTTCTGTATCATGGGGTCTGATTGGCTTTTTCATTGCAGTTTGCTTTTCCCACCATCTTCCATTGTCTCGCCTCACTCGCTAAGTCTAACTCACGTGTGCGCCGTTCACGTTGTGCTTATTAATACGTTTTTCTTGTGATTGTATTTTCACGCGTAATTTAACCTTTGCAATGCCTCCCAAACCTCCTTCATCTTCTAAGGCTTCTGGTAGTCAGCCTAAGCGGCAAAGGAGGATGTTAACCGTAGTAGATAAGGTGAAACTCTTAGATATGTTGAAAGAAGGAAAAAGGTTTATGGATGTCTGCCGCTATTTTGGCCTCAATGAATCTACTGTTCGCTACATCAGAAAGGACGAGGCAAAGATCAGGAAAACAGGAGGAGAAGGCTTTAAAGATATGACTCACGAAGATTTGAATGAATTGATTGACTGCCACTCGCAGCCTTTGAGTGATGAAGACTTGGAAGAAATGATGAAATCAGCTAGCGAAGAAGAGGAAGAACTTCAGGAAACGCACAAAGAAATTGAAGAATTTGGCCTTACACTTGAACGTCTGGCAGCCATATATCAATATGTGAAAGCAGCCCAACAACTCTCTCAGGAATATGACGATAATATGGTTCGTTTGGTGACCTGTAATTTTCCTTACCTTACCATCTTCCAACAAAAGAAGAAACAGCGACAGCAACTCCCCATTACCATGTTCTCCCCCAAAAAGCAGCCGTAAAGCTTTTATTGGCTGCAAAATAATTTCCTCCGGGGTCAAGAAAGATCATCATCACCTAATTCACGGTAAGTTTACCTATCACGTACATATAAATTTACGTTGCATGCTGTTATTTATAATGTAAAGGGTGTTTTTTTAACAGTGCAGGGAGGGTTTATACAGTAAGTAAACATAAAAATAATTGTAAAATCCCAATCTACATGAGTATGTCATGTAATTACCACTTCATTCACCGTAATTTTATCTATCACTTTCATATAAATTTACGTTGCATGCTGTTATTTATGAAGTAAAGGGTGGTTTGTAAACAGTACTGGGAGGGTTTATACAGTGTAAATGTAAAAATAAATTAAAATATCTATACATATAGGCTGATCCTACTTCGCGATTTTCCTGTCTCGCGCCGGGTCCCGGAACCGAACCATCGCGATAATTGAAGGAACACTGTATATATATATATATATATATATATATATATATATATATATATATATATATATATATATATATATATATATATATATATATTTATATATATATATATATATATATATATATATATAATATATATATATATATATATATATATATATATATATATATATATATATATATATATATATATATATATATATATATTTCTCACTTTGTCACCTTTCTCACCATACACCCGAGTAGTTAGTTCTCTATTTGTCAGTCAGCTGACCATGTTTGGCCAGCCATGTGTTTCTTGAGCAAAGAGGTTTTCTTCCAGTGTCTTGCTAGGACTATCCTGGAAACCCTCCCCATTTATCCGAGCTTGGGACCGGCACTGAGCTAAGCTGGCCTGCTTAACCCAGTGGCTGGGTTATATATATATATATATATATATATATATATATATATATATATATATATATATATATATATATATATATATATATATATATATATATATATATATATATATATATATATATATATTTTATGATTGTGACACCAGGACAGGCAAAAAATAATTATAAAATAAAACAGCCCTCATCAGGCCTGGGCACGAAGAATACATAAAGTAAAGAGAAACAGAGATGGAGAGTGTAATGACTTGTTAGATGTGAAGGGATAATAAAAGATGTGTGATGAATATCCAAGAATATTCAGTGTAGCTGAAAAAGAACCGTAAGTGAAGGAAGACTTAACATCGAACTGTAATGGACATACCTATTCAAGTTCTAAAAATCTTCAGCTGTAGTATTGCAACTGGTGGCTCGTGCCATGAGCCAACCTACTACATGACATATATATATATATATATATATATATATATATATATATATATATATATATTATATATATATATATATATATATATATATATACACCTTGTTCCTTTTATAGGCGATTTTTTTATACACGAAGTTGCAATGACACCCCCCAAAAATAATAGTAAAAAAATTCTAATTTCGCGAATAATGTGCTAAAAAAAAAATTTATTTTTTTATTTTTACACTTCTTCCACGAGTACAAAGTGGATTACGATCAGAAAAGATCATCATCATCATTATACATTCTTATCAAATGTAAGGGTAGGCTTCAGGCACATGGACAAGGAAATGTTCAGAAATATTTATGTAACCTATGTGAGGCCAAAACTCGAATATGCAGCCCTCTTTTGGAATCCACGCTTGAAAAAGCACATAGCTAAGCTTGAAAAAGTTCAAAGACATGCCACGATACTGGTGCCAGAAATACGCAATCTCGGTTATGATGAGAAACTGAGGGAATTAGACTTACCAGCACTCGAAGCTAGAAGATTGAGGGGGATATGGTGACGGTCTTTAAATTCTTTCATGGTTATAATAGTGTGGATAGGGATCGATATTTTGATATGGCTGGCTGTAGAACTAGTGGTCATATTTTGAAGCTTTGTAAGAAAACTTCTTTGCAGGATGTAAGGAAATACTTTTTCATTGTAAGAGTAGTTGATAATTGGAATTTGGTAAGCGAGGAGGTAGTTAATGCTATCTCAATCCATAGTTTGAAGGACAGGTATAAGTACCACTAAGTATAAAATGGAACCAATCAGGAGACGGGAAGATACGAGCTTTGGGCTCTTTCCCGTAAACACAGTTAGGTAATGACATATATATATATATATATATAATATATATATATATATATATATATATATATATATATATATATATATATATATATATATATATATATATATATATATATATACACCATGTTCCTTTTATACGCGATTTTTTATCCACGAAATTGCAATAATGCCCGCCATAAATAATAGGAAAAAACTCGGAATTCGCGAATAATGCCCCCCCCAAAAAAAAAAAAAAAAAAAAAAAATTTTTTGTGACACCAGGATCTACCAAAAAATAATAAAATAAAACAGCCTTTATCAGGCTGTAAAGAGAAACAGATGGAGAGTGTAATGACCTGTCAGATGTGAAGGGATTATAAAAGTTGTGTAATGAATATCCAGCTCTCTGCTGGGTTTTAATATACCTCTGCATTACTCTCATGATGTCTATTTCAAAAATTCTCTGTAGATATTATTATTATTATTATTATTTTTAACAATAATTTTCCTTTGATGATGATTGTGGAGATTATTATTATTATTATTATTATTATTATTATTATTATTATTATTATTACGAATTTGTAATTAAACCATTATTTTTACAATAAATAATGTAGTTTTGGTTGAATGAACAAGAGTTAATAGCCTGCTGGCTAGTACAGTGGTAACGCGCTGGCTTCGCATTCACGAGGTCGAAAGATCGGTCCCCGTCCAAGACCGAGAGTTTAAGCTGTTTACTGGCAGGAACTGCTGTGGTTGGACATCACAGTGGGGGGTTGGGGCTTGCCCTGGCTGACGAATACCCATTGTAATGAAATGGAAATAAAGGTTAAATTTAAATTTAAAAAAAAAACTCTCTCTCTCTCTCTCTCTCTCTCTCTCTCTCTCTCTCTCTCTCTCTCTCTCTTTTTGTGAGTATGCAGTTGGAGCTCAACTTGCCCCCTCTTGTGGAGAGGATTTATGCCAATGTGTCCTATTTTACTGTTAAGTGTCTTCACTACCCCTTTCTTGCTCCGTACTTCTCTGCTGTCATGAGGACGTCCCTGGATCCAGACGCACCCAGGCTCCCACTTCGAGCAGGAGGTCATAACCTTATCAGGGTGGTGAGTGACATTCTCCGTGGCCTTGACATCGACCTGCCTGTGCAGGCAGCTGTCCCAGATTTACCACCCTGGCGTGTCCCCTTCCCTGCTGTCACATATACACCTACGTCGAAGGATGTCTATCCCCCCCTGCAGAGACAGTTACCTCTGGAGACTATCGCTGATGTGTCCACGTCTGTCCCTGCAGCACACCACGTCTATGTTGATGGTTCTGTGCAAGCAGATGGGAGGGCGGCATGTGCTGTGTTTTCCCCCACCATGGAGCCGCCGTTGCCGGCTGATTCATGGATTGGCCGTAGACTACCCACCTTGTCGAGCTCCACCTACTGTGAACTGAATGCCATCTTGGATGCCGTGACTCTCCTTGTTCGACGACGAGTGAATGGGGTAATAATTTGTGACTCCCAATCGGCCCTACAAGCCCTATCCTCGCCAAGACCCATCTGTGGCCGAGCTGTGGGAGATATACTATGTCGCCTCGTGGCCGCTCAGGATGCTTCTCTTGTGTCGTTTGTATGGACGCCCTCTCACATTGGGCTGACTGGCAACAACACAGCAGATCGTCTTGCCAAGGCGGCCTGTATGCTGGATGGGCATGCTGTGGACGCTGAGCCCTCCCTCCGATGCCTATGTAACATCATCTACTCAGCTGGGTTTGCCATGACGGTCCGGCGCAGGGACTCGGAGAGGGCCAACAGTGTGTCCATACAGCACCATGATCACTTTCTACAAGTATCGCAGACGCGGGTTAATTGTGCGGAAAAACAATGTAGTTAGTGCTCGGCTCAGAATGGGGTATCGGCCTTTATGGCAGGTCTCCCAGACTCTAGATATGCCACAGTACACCTCCTGTAAATTATGCGACCGTCCTAATGCTAACACTCTTGACTACTATTGTCTTCAGTGCCCCACAGTGAGAGATGTTTTACCACGAGATCAGAACTTAATACAGATCTGCTCATTTTTACTTAATGATGACAACCTTGATGTTATTCTTGCTCGTTATCCTCACTTTGGTGGCCATTAATTATATTGAATTATACATATATTTTCTGTATGTTGCTGTATTATTCTGTTAGTGTATTCTGTGTTTCTCTGAGCTTTACTTTTGTATATAATGTACTCTGTTCTGCCATACTGTGAGTTGTGTGTTAGTATGCAGCAATGTTTTATCAATGTGTACTCCTCCCTGTAAACTATGTTCTACTTCTTGGTTTGTATCCATTTGAAGCATTATTTGTATGAATTCATGAAATGTCTGACGCCTTGGCGCAATAAATTAATAAACTAAAATTTCTCCTCTCTCTCTCTCTCTCTC
>JAXCGZ010004304.1:0-57500 GCA_037179515.1 Halocaridina rubra
CATTTTACATTGTAATTTGTAATTAGATTAATTATTATGTAATAGCCATTTTTGATGGAATAAAGTTTTTGACTCTCTCTCTCTCTCTCTCTCTCTCTCTCTCCTCTCTCTCTCTCTCTCTCTCTCTCTCTCTCTCTCTCTCTCTCTCTCTCTCTCTCTCTCTCTCTCTCTCTCTCCTCCCCCCCCCCACCAATGCCGATCTTTGACTCTCACTCGTTCCACCATCTGACACAGTAGACTTTACTACTATATTTGGAAATCAGTCCAGCTATCCACTGTAAACTTTTTGCAGAAAGAAGTTATTGAGAAAGAGTTACGCTGCAGCGACTATCAAGAAGTGATTCACCAAACCCTATGGACACTCAACAGTATTTTGGAGAATTACTTCAAAAAACACGAGGTTGATTGTTACGACGAGAGTAACATGCTCGTATCTAAAGCCAACGTAGGTGTTTTTTTATTGTTTAGCATTGATGTAGATGCTTCCATATTTTAACCTTTTCCCCAGCAATGATGAAATACATGTATCTTGTTTTTGCCTTCCTAGACATTTTTCACAAGAACTAAATATTTTTCAAAAAGGTATCTTATAATAATACTCTTTTGAACAAGTATTCTCGTCTGGTCCAGCTGTCTCTCTAAGGCTTTTCGAGGCAGAAATGAGTGTTTTTGTGTTAATCGTTCGTTTGCCAAACCCAATCACTGCACCTTGGCCTTTCCAGTAATGGGTGAGATTTGTCTAACATGACCTCTCGATTTTTACCTCATTTAATACATATGGAATTACAATGTTTTTGGAAGAAGAAAAGGTTAACTGGCATGAAGGTTTTAGTATACTTAAATAGCCAATACTGAATGTCTTAAAGGGTTTAAATTCAGACGCTTCCTACTTACAAATTAATTACGTTCTGAGTGGTCATTTGTATCTTGAATTGTTCATATGTTGATATCTTATATGTACAGCACCATATTGGGTGTTTAAACATTCCTACATCATGTAGGCAACATAAAAGTGTCAGAACTTAATATCTACATTTATTTTATTTTCTTAAAACACATGATGCAAGTTGGCACGTTTCTTGAAACTTTGGAGCTATCCATAATTTTCTACATAAAAATAGTAGAGTGCATGTTCGTATCAAAATGTTTGCAAGTAGAGGAACATCTTTGTGTATTTTCTTCCCCCAAAAGTCAGAGCTGTGCTTTGACCTGCTCACCCACTTCTAAGAGGGAATGCAGGCTTTAGTATATGACTGAAGGTTTTGGTATATTAATCCTCAGGGAACCAGTAGGAGTGTCCCGTATTGAATGTGTTTGCTTCAACTTGGCCATCCCCTTAAAAGGGGAATTGCGGTCATAGTACGTGTCTACTTATGTATGTGTAATATAGTCTGCCTGTAGTACAAGTTAAGAAAATAAGTGAAAGAATGAAATTAAAGTTTAAGATCAGTAAAACTCTATTGTAAAGTACACTACTTAAATACATATGTTAATTGTGTTCTACAAGTGCATTTTCAATTTCCAGGTAGCAGCTGCGAAGCTTTATGGCCACTTAGAAAAAATTGAAGCTGTAATAGACTCAGAAGACACTCACCATACCCAGAGTCCTTCTGCTTCAGGATAGGCTCAAACACTTACAAGTCTGTCAGTAAAGGTTTTGACTTTTAGAGATGATGCTAATTAACACCTCTCAATGTTTTCATGGTGCCCATGTCTTGTGAAGACAATTGTCTTTGCCAGTCCTGGTGCCACAAAAGAAAAAATACTTACCGTCCAGTATTCACGAGTAAACAAAACCATTACAGATTATTGTTTCAGTCTTTCTAGATAGTATAATTTTCTTTAAAAGGAGCTCTCTTTTGCTTTGGATTATATCTAGTTTTCCTTAATGGAGTAAAAAAAAAAAAATAGTCAGGTTAAGATTATTATATTATTACCACAATTACTCGCAAGACATTCAAAGGTTGTCTTGTGACACTCTTCCTAGAACTGCTTATATCTTTACCTCAAGTCTTAGTGACAATATGTATTATGAGCAAGTATACCAAATATATTATATTTAAATATTAAAATGAAGCCCTCTGCCTTGCTCGGTATTGAAGGTGATGATGATTGCATTTAATATACCAAAGGCTATAGTACCTCTTACCTATTTTTTGTTAAATGAAAGGCTAACATTTAAAAAAATTTAAATTTATCCCTCTCATACTGATAGACATAAGAGAATCTGTAGTTACAAATTATTATAGGTTACTAATACTGCACTAGTTAGTACATTATATCCTTGTTTTTGTGAGGGATTGGAAAAGAAAGGATGTAGCCATATTGTAAATCTATCACAATGAATATTCTTTTTATCCTGGATTAATTCTCAACAATTAAGAAGGGAGTGTTAAAAGTTTTTATTCTGTAACTGTACAAAGCTAGGTGTGGACTACAGTAGCTCCATGGCAGATCGTGCGAGCCAGGAAATGCCTAGCAAGGATTCGAGTCCACTGTTGGGTGTTAGGATGAGCATCTTCCTTAATCCCCTTTTATAGCTCCACGTATGTGATTACCTAATTGTGTTTACGGGAAAGAGCTAAAAGCTCGTATCTTCCCGTCTCCTGATCGGTTCCATTTTATACTTAGTGATACTTATCATACCTGTCCTTAAAACTATGGATTGAGATAGCATTAACTACCTCCTCGCTTAGCCAATTCCAATTATCAACTACTCTTACACTGAAAAAGTATTTCCTTACATCCTGCAAACAAGTTTTCTTACCAAGCTTCAAACTATGACCTCTAGTTCTAGAGCCAGCCATATCAAAATATCGATCCCTATCCACTCTATCATAACCATGAAGGAATTTAAAGACTGTCACCATATCCCCCCTCACTCTTCTAGCTTCCAGTGATGGTAAGTCTAATTCCCTCAGCCTCTCATCATAACTGAGATTGCGTATTTCAAGCTTAGCTATGTGCTTTTTCAAGTGCGGATTCCAAAAGGGGGCTGCATATTCGAGTTTTGGCCTCACATAGGTTACATAAATATTTCTGAACATTTCCTTGTCCATGTGCCTGAAGGCTACCCTTACATTTGATAAGAATGCATATGCTGCCCTTACTATGCCATTTATATGTATTTCTGGAGACAAATCTGCCAGTATGTTTACTCCTAGATCTCTCTCATTTTCTGTCTCTTGAAGTTGTACTTCAGCCACCGAGTAGTCAAGCTTGGGTGTATTCACCCCCATATGAATGGGGACTAATTGTGACATGGAAAAAATGTGCTTTTTACTAAGCTAGAAAATATTTGTATTCTTACTTTCTTATTTGAATGGGGACATTGTGACGCATAAAACAGTGCTTTTTACTAAACATGTAACTCTTTGAATGCAAAAGTTTATTCATTTATTAGTATTGCAAAGTTTAGCATATATATTTTGATAATTTAAAAGGAATTAACAAAGTACAGTAAATATACTCTGAAATTTATAGTGATTGTTTTTGTATTATCCATTTTAGTTTCAAAATATTTTGTATATTTGTAATGTTGATATATAGTCATTTATACATTTAAAACTATATCCTCTTATTGGTTATATATATATATATATATATATATATATATATATATATATATATATATATATATATATATATATATATATATATATATATATATATATATATATATATATATATATATATATACATACAGTATATTTATTTATTCTTTCCACTTCGAGTCTTTCCAAGTACAATATACTCTCAGTTACATCATCCACTGTCTCAATAGGCCATCAACACTATATTTACATTTCTTCCAAACCTCTCCACACTCGTTCAAATCAAACTGCAACATTTATCTTTCTCCCCACTTCTCTTACTACCAGGACCATAAAAATTCACACACCCCACATCTCGCAGCGTGTCTCATTTTCACCCAGGTAAGTCTCTCTTACATTCCTTTCACTCAATCACACACTACACATCTCCCTCATTAACGGGGCCACTCCTAGTCATCTTGATGCTCTCTTTACTGCAGACATCCTATATCCATCTTGCAATTCACTCTGGGAATGGTCATATTTGCCACACCAAAGTCCTTCGAAAGAAAGCACCGTCCTAGGCCTTAAAAGAAAAGGGAGTCCTTGACGTAAAACTATCATCAACATCATTTTGTCTCATAAACATGCTACATATATCCCATCTTTGACTCTGACTTATTCCAAAACAATATCACACCCAATTTCAATGGTTCTGGTATGAGGTTACCTACAAGAATTCTTCTTATGCCTTGACTCTATGGTAGGAAAATGCACATGGGGGAGTTGCCAGTTACTTTGCACTACACCAGTTGATTGCCATTTAGAACTGAAAGGCAGTATTCTTGTTCCCTGTCCCCGGAAAAATTAAGAAAATACTGACCAGTAGTAAAAATAATAATGTTTTTAAGTAATAATAATAAATTTTAAGCCACATTAAAGTCTCAAAGTTTTTTTATGAGCTTTATGCCCTGATGGGTAAAAAAACAAATTTCCTTAATGGGCTCAGGCACCAATGAAACAGAGAAAAAGTAGCTTAAAGACAAAGTGGAAATAAGAGAATGAAAAACCATAAAAAAAGACAAAGAATAGCTAAAAGTAATGAAAATCTAGAAATATGGCAGAATTAAGCCTTGATATGACGATAGATGTGTTTTTGAAGAAGGAAAAGTCACAAATGTTAGCAAAGACAGGAGGAAGAGGTTCCTGGGACTAGAAGTGGAGGGAAAGAGCACTGACTAATCCACTCGTTACAAATCTCCACACAGTAAATGCATGACAAAATACAGTTTGTGCCGTAATTAAGACAGTAATGACCATTATATATATTGGGGCCAAAAATTTAGTATGATACGGTTTTTTTTTTTTTTTTTTTTTTTTTTTTTAAGGAATAGAGAAGGATTCAGAAAAACAGATTTAGCTAATAAAAATATATATTCTATCAATGACATTTATAGTTCACCCAAACCTCTATATAAGAAAGAACTCGTGAGACAACCAGTGTCGTGTATAAAAATACCAAATCGTTCATCCATTATGCAAACTTTTTGCTTATTAAGTGGTAAAAGAAAAATTTTTTTTTACAAGGAAAACTGTTAAACACATGAAAAAGAATAAAAAATTCAGTTTTTCCACTGTTAAAAAAAAAGAACATAAGCCATATTTCTACACTGTATTTAACTAATTTAATAATAATACAATATTAGCACCATTATTATTCATTTGAGCATGTAATACTTTATTATGATGTTAGCAAAGTGGCCCACTTAAAAATGAGAAGATTTTGTAAAAGAGTTTTCCAGATGTTGAGTGTACTGTTATTTCCAAAATCATAATGGTTGTAGTAGCAAAGTAGTTAAGAGTACTCAACTCGAGATGTGACAGACCCGTGATTGAGCCGATCATTAGGCTGGTCATCCAGCCTTAATTCCCCAACTCAAACCTCAGTGTCTACCCCATAATGAGGATATATAGTGACAAAAACGGTAAAAAAAAAAAAAAAAAAAAAAATTGTCTTTGTAATAGTATGGTTATCTATTTACACTGGTATATTATTTGCAAGCAAATGAGAAAATCAGGCAATGTATGATTTTGCAAGATATCCATGTACAGTATTATATACACATATGATACTGAAGGATAGTAATGTATATAAACATAACCTTGAGAGATATTCAAGTACATACTCATGATCTAGCGATATATGCAAGTACATACACATGATGTTGAGAGATGGCCATATATATACACACATGATAATGGGAGATATTCATGTATATACACATATAATCATGAGAGATATCCATTTTTATACACATATGATTTTGAGAGATCCATATATATACACATGATCTCGAGAAATATCCATGTACATATGCAGGGAAGCTACATATTATGAAATCACAGCAAATAACATTTTCAAAATTAAGTAAAGGCAGTGCACATGCCTTCCATTCTCTGGTTGTCAGGTTGTGAATCTTTCGAAAATAAAAGAAAGCCTAAAAACCCATTATCTATATCTAATGATAAAATAAATTGTTGCATCATAATTAGTGGAAATAACAGTACCGTACTTTCAATACTAAAATCAACTCTTTATCTTATCATCATTATTCTCTAGCCAGGCTTAAAAATCCCACACTGCAAAATGGGATATGTTTGCAACCTAAAACAACATATTTTGGAGGACCAAGGTAGTGACTGGTTAGAACAATCAATTCAAGAAGACAGACCTGCAATCAAGCCCACTTCAGGGGAATAGGAATAGCATCCAGCCTAGATTTCACAGCTCCAACGTCCCTGTGTCCACCCCCACACTGCTGATTACTAGTGACCAATTTAAATGGAAAAATATAAGTGTTTCGTAACTTCTATAGATAGAGGTTTACACTAGCAGCACTTGTGACAAGATGGCCTTCAAAATAATTAATAATAATTAATAAATACTGGTATTAAGATTCTGTGTTCCAAGAACCTTTCCACATGAAGAAGTCCATAGAACACTGAGCAAATTGTGAAAATTTAGTTAAGATTAATCTAGTAACACTTTTCCAAAGAGTAAGATATCTTTTGAATGTCATTAAACCATGTCCTTGAGGTGCCTAGATTTTAAAGTACAGTATACAATAAAAATGTTTGATCAGAGCCACAGAGGCAATGATTATAGAAGGTACAAGAATGATAATGTGCAATGCAAAAGAAATCCCTTAACCTCTTCACTGGCAAATCTTTTCCAAAAAATTTGCAAGTCCAGACAAATTAACGAAAAAAAATTGAGAGTAGTCATTATTGATACATTACGCCTGTTACCGACATGCTTTAAGTAGGGTTGGTAGACGTATGGTTAATATAAATATACTCGTTTTTGCTTAATAAAGGATAAGAGAGAGACAAAATGGACAAAAGATACTATTTCAAAGAGTAATTTCATGTTGTAATTTTTTTACGAGATATTTCATCCCTACCGAAAAATGTCAGACAGGCAAAAACGATAGAAGTCTTCATTGCCAGGGAAGAGGTTAAATTCACAAACCCACACAACATAACATGAGAATATGAAAGAGACCTTTCACAGAAGCTAAACACAACCATTTTCTCTTAATAATTCAAAGCACCGTTCATTAAAGTATTAATAAATACTGAAAAAAAATGGGAGTTTAATCATTAAAAATTATTTGCTTTTATACAGTACTTCCAATCATTTTTAAGCATGCAAATACAGTACTATAATAAAAAATAACAAGTCTCTGAATAATCTCCCATGAATATAATTTAAATCTGGTTATCTAATCTGATAAAAACTGTTTTTTAGAGCTACCTGTACCTGTAAAGTAAGAAACTATACTTCATATAGTGAGGGCCTGATGTTACGCATATGCCAATGGAATCCCACTTTAATTTCCCTGCTTCAATCTGTCTGTGTCCACTCCCAAGTTGTGGGAAGTTAGAGAAAAAAAATTGGGAGATGCATAAGACGTCATATATTTCATCAAATGAAATAATGGTTCTACCCTTATATGTAGCTGACAAGCAGGTCAAAAATGTGTTGTGAATATTTAAACTGAATACTGTATATGCATCCGAACACAAAGTATAATTTTGGGGACCGCAGTAGCATGGAGTATAGAGTACTCGACTCAGGAGGTGACAGAAACATAATTGAGCCCATTGCAGGAAGTTAGAAAGGCATCCAGCTTAATAACAACTCCCAATTTGAATGTGTCCACACCCATAATGGTGATTATAAGTGATAAAAAAAATTTAAAAAGAGAAAATACAGAAAAATTTTTAAGTAAAAAAATTAATAGTATTAGGGTGAATACGTTCTAAAACAGAATCTTATGTACTAGTATTATTAAAATCAATGCCACACTTTCCTTGCAAAAAATTATCTGTATAAATGCTATTACACATCTTCTTTGCTTATGACGTGTTAGTGTTTACTGTTTCACTACTATCACTCCAAAGCACGACAAGGCAAAAAAAAAACTTAGTTGTACTTAAAAAAAATTACTTTCAACCTAAAAGTTTTACTTATAAATAGAAAAAGATTTGCAATAATACTGCTTAAAATACTTGAAAAGTCTTCTAGTACAGTCACATTCGGAAAGAATGGATCAACAAAATCCACCTCGCCAACTCATCAGAGC
Organism: Halocaridina rubra; assembly: GCA_037179515.1. NCBI lineage: Eukaryota > Metazoa > Arthropoda > Malacostraca > Decapoda > Atyidae > Halocaridina > Halocaridina rubra. The sequence goes on from JAXCGZ010004304.1 coordinate 8,183, forward strand.
AGCGATGGATGTAGTAACGACAGAAAAGAAAAAGTGATAATATCGTCCAGTGAAGAGAAAGAGACTCCAGATTAGAAGAAAGAGAAGAGTGAGAGTAACTAATTTGAGAAAGTACTTCAAGAGGAATAATCAAATGTGACACTAGAGGATAGATAGCTAAAAAAAATCAACCATAAGCAAGAATACTAAGTCTCCAAGTCAAGTAAATAAGGAGTTCATATTAAAATCAAATGTAAGGTATGCGATCACTACCAAAATTTTACGTTTTTTAAGAAATAAATATTAAAATCTTGCTTTAAAAAAGTACAATTTTCATACTACCAAAATGTCTCGCAATACAAAAATGTCTGTAAGAAACAAAATAGTACAAATGAGTATAAAACGAGGTTAGTATGTATTTGACGAGTGCAATCTCTGAACGTCTGTTAAAATAAGTAATGTCGATTATCATAACTGAGATCAATTATTGCAAAAATTGACACCAAGTGAATTGTACTCATTTCAGATTCATTCCATAGTCACATCACGTACGTTAGAAATTATTTTTATTGTGCAGAGTCACAACAAACATACCAATATTTCCCTCATGAAACTTGTAGCCCTTGTTTGTCAAAAAGCTCTTTACAGCAGGTTTCAACCTCGCTTGACCTCCTTCGCTATGAGCCCCATGCCCAGTAATGAGCGAAACCTGCATTTGCTGAATACCTCTGGCGGCGACCACCTGTTCTCTTTCAGCAAGGAAAGCCTGAGCAGCAGTTAAAGCTTCAGATACGTGCAAGAGATGAAGGTCCAAAACATTGGCATCTTTCTTGGCATTGACGGCTTCCAAGATCTTCAATGAAGCTCGTTCGTTGGCGTCCTTGAACTTTTCCCAGTGGAGTTTTCCAATGCTGGCATAATACGAAGCAGCCGATTTCAAGCCCTGTTTGTGGGCTTCTTGAGCTTTCCTGTAGCACTCCTGACGTTGGATATAGTGAGTTTGAGCTTCATCGCGATACATCTGCAATATGGGAAGAAGGTTCCACTTTCTAAACATTTAGGTCAACATCTATACAAGCAACACTATGCATCTAAATATGCTCATTTATAATTATCCAATACTGTATATCTATTTTCAAGTATATCCACTTAAAAAACTTAACACTACAGTTCTTACAATGATAGTTTGCATCTCGTGAAGAAGAGTAAACCTGAGAACTTAAAACACCCAGTAAATTGTTAGCTTAGCTTAGGTTGTTAGGCAACTTCCCTTCTCAACAGAATAACCCTATGAAACCCTGAGGATACTATTCTTTACAAGATCCAATGCTTTCATGTCCCCCTCAAACATCTTAACTCTCTCTACTATTACTACCTTGCACCGAGTATTTGTTTAGAAGAGAGCTGATAACCTAAATTATTCTCCACTCCTTTCATACCTATCTATCTTTTATAGAATGAAATGCACACAAAACTAATGGTATAAATATAAATTTCCCTATCTCCTTTATTCTATGTTGCCTAAAAAAAATTCATATATATATATATATATATATATATATATATATATATATATATATATATATATATATATATATATATATATATATATATATATATATATATATATATATATATATATATATATATATATATATATACTAATTTCTTTTCTTAAGTGTTTTTACTTCCTAAATTATCTATACAATAAGCACAGGCATTAAAATAATTATAACAATAATAATGAATAATAAAACAATAACAATAAAGGAAATGGAAACTAAGCCCAAGTTTTCTCATATATAGTACATAAAAAAACATAGCTATCATACAGACAAAAAACTGCATAATATATATATAATATAAAATCATTATAATTATTTTAGCCTATACGAAATTTGGATATGATAACCTAGTTAAAATATTAATATGAAAGCAAAATCAGCAAAAAAATACAAATTTGAACATGAACTTCAACTACGATACTCTTACAAACACAAAACCACAATAAGACAAGGCTGTACTAAGCAAGTCTTACACGTGATATATAAATTTATACCAAAATTCTGTAAATGAATATATATACAATGGCCACAACCCCCCAAAGTAAGGGAGGGTGACTAAGCTAAACCAAACACATTCACTGTACGAGTTTCCTTACCTGCGGATCGTCTGGATGGTATTCCTCCTCCTCAAGGACTTCAAACCCTTGCTGCTCCTGTTCCTCTAAACTCAGTTTTGTTGCTTTAAGAATCTGTTGGTTTTCATACTCCTCCATGAATTCTGGAGCTATGACAACCTTTGGGGTGCTCTGCTTGTAACCATAACGATCTGCGACCTTTTTAAGCGTGTCTTGATAACTGTGGTCGTTGTCCTGAAATTCCTGTCTGAGGGCTTCCCGATCAACATGCGGAAATTCAGTATACAGTCTTTGTAGGCTTAAGAGAGTTGACAGAGACACAGAATTACTTGATGTTTTACTATCCTGTAAAGCCTGTTCCAAATGCATAATTTCTCTGAAATTCGATGGCGGATCTAACTCAAAGACCTTCTCAGCATTATCTAATTCACCAGAACTGCGATACTTCATATCCTGTGACGATAATTCCTCCTCTTGCAGACGACGAGCAAGATTTTCGTCCTCTTGTATCAGGCTGTCTAAAATTTCGGTTTCGTGATTGAACTTACCATCTAGCGTGTGAGTCCAATACTTATGAATCTGAAGGCACAATTCCATAGGTAAAATGACACTTCTGTCTTCAGGTGCCATGTCTCCACTCAATCCACAAGAACCGATGGGACCAAACATGCTAATCAATTGCGACGCAAATAAAGGATCCATGAGTAAGGTAACATACTGAGCGCCTTCTCCTTCTGCCCAATTGAGGCTCTCATTTTGATGCTTCTTTTTACTGTGTTTTTTCTTACTCTTCTTCTTTTTAATCTTGTTTATATTAAGATTATCGAACTCCTTGCCAGTTAACCTCGTGATTCTGTCGTCTACTGTTTCAGATAAGGTGAAGGAATTTTCTATGTCTCTCTTACAGTTCAGGTCATCCGGCTGCTGACTCTGTCTCATTCTACGAGTCTTTTCTTCTGAAGGTGCGTCACCTATATGCTCCTCATACATAACTGGCGAACATCTTCTATGCCCTTCACTGGGACTCACTGTGCCCTGGTTCAGTACCATTAACTCTGTTTCGGAGTCATCTTCACTCTCATAGGCATCTACAAATTCCTCAGCCATTTTGTATCCACCGTCAAGTAAGACATTCATTGTCCAGTCTAAGTCGTATTTACATTTTTCCAGTACATCTCTCAAATCTGTTTCAGGAATATGTGGGAAAAATGCTACCAAACTTTTCAAAGGTTTTAAAGCAGAGGTTTCCACAATATTCTCAGTCATAATTCCTTTTTCTAACATAAGCCTTCCTTTAGTTAATGGTCCAGTATCAGGTAATAATCCTTCAGAATTACCTGCTGGAACATAATCAGGTTGTCCATACAATATTTTGAGCTCGTACAAGTTATTGTCCAATTCTAAAGCTTGAAAATCAATAGAGAGAGTTTGCGTCTCTGAATTCACTTTTAAAGTTTCCATAGCAGGGTCTGAAAGTTTTGCAATATCAGCATCTGTTGCTTCTTGTGCAGAGGGCGAGATACTACTGCTGCGACTTTCTTTACTGTTTATATGTTCAGCATGTTTTGATACAGGACTAGAAGTAGCATGATTAGTCCTAGTCTTTGGCACTGCTCCTGTGTGTGCCTGCGGTACTGTATTTTCTTTGTTTGACTCCCATGAAGCCTTGGCACCTTCCAAAATTGGTTCCCATCCACAAAAATCTGTCTCCGCCATTTTATCGTCTTCATGATCTATCCATTTATTTGGATCACCTGACATTCTTCTACGACTGTCTCTCGTAGGCTTAGGTGTGTTGGAGTCATTATTTTCGCCGTTGGATGCAGAATTATCCCAGGTGATAGGCTGATCACCATCATTTATGTCTACACATTCCCATGAGGTGAGAGAAACAAAATCGGAAGAATCTTTGTAACTAACTGAATCTGTTAATTTTGCAACACTGTTAGGATCCAAAGCATTTGTGACTTTTTTGTGACTGATAAAATTTTCTAACGATTCCTGTTTATCTAAAATTTGTATACTACTACTAACCATTTTCTCCCCAACTCTACTTTTACACTCATTCAATATTATCTGTTCACAGTTAAGATTAGTGCCAGTCTTTATATTATACAGCTCTTCAGGGCACCTTCCCTTTATATCACAATGCTCACTAACAATACTTTGTTCCGAACTTCTTGTTTCCAAAACTTCACCATTATTATCAATGATAATTTTTTTCGAAATTTTATTTTCTTTCATATCCTTAATTGTCTCTGAATCTATAATGGGTTTACTATTGTCAGTATTGCCATTACAGTCCACTAAGTCATTACTATTAATGATAGAAAACAAGCTTGAAGGTTCCTTACCACCACTGGGTCGGTTAATGGCAGACGAGAGAGTCTGGCCAATTTTGTCTTCCATGTGACTGCATAGGTCGTACATCGCTGAATCTTCATTAAGATCAACTAGATTTCTTTCGCTATCAGCAAAAGGTACTCCATTTTCCTTATGTCCCTTGGCTTTCCCAAGCTCATACCTGACAGATGATTCTAATGACTGAACTAAATCCATAAACTTTTCATCGTTCAAATCCTCTTCATTCATTCTTACAGGAGAATCATCCCAATCAGTAGCAAAAGTATGATTATCTGCACTTGCTTCATCGATCAAAGTTCTAATTCTTTCCTCATTGTGCAACTCACTTCTAATTCTTTCCTCACTGTGCAACACACTATTTTTAATACTTACTCCAGGAGGGCCTGTACTGATTTCATTTACTTTTAAACTTTCGTGGGAATTGTGCTCCAGGCGTTCTTGATTTTCTGTTAAGAAAATGTTTCCTCTTGCATTAGCACCATTGTCACTCTCTTCAAAGTCTTCATATCCTTCAATAATAACATCAGGACCATCTTCTTCCAAAACTTCATCTTCTCCAATTTTCTCCTCTTGGGATGAATGATTGTAGCCATTTTTTATTAAACAATTCTGATCATTACTGTAAGGGAAAGCCTGTTCAGCTTCAGGGATAAGGTCTGAACATTTTGATCCACCAGTCACAGTATGAAGTTCCGTGCCTGGATATCCACTTCTTTCATCAGGCACCAACACCTTCTCAATATTAGAAGAAGAATTAGGTAATGTTGTGGGCCAATTGGTTTTAGAAAACGGCTGCCTCCCATTCTTGGTATCAACTTCTTTAACAGACTTTAACAACTGGTCAATAGTAAGATTGAAATCGTATCTATCCAACATTTCTTTTATTTTCTGCTTTGGCACTCCATGTATATTTTTCTTGGCAAGGTCTCTGGGTGTAAACTTCCATGAGGATTCCGGTTCCAAAATATCTACATCATAGCCATGATGAAGAGCTAATTTGACATAAGGTTTCATTTCCCAAGCCTGGATATTTGTGTTATCAATTATTATTGGTGATCGACTTTCCTGCAGCTTCACGCGAGCCCGATTTGTATTCCAAGCATGAGCTTCTCTTAATTTGCATGATTCATACTTGTATTTCCCAAATTTGTCACAGAAAAAGTCGTCTGCAGAAAGAACAACTCCAGTACAGCCTTTAATTTCCTTAGCTAAAGTTGACTTTCCACTTCCTGGCAAACCCCTCATTAAGACGAGCATTTTCTTTCCAGACAGTATTTTACTAACAATTTCTTCTTTCTTGCTTGCTTTGGAATTCTGTGAACAAACTACTGGTTTCACAAACTTTGAATAATTTAAAGCTGTACCACTAATATCTCTTTGGAGGACAAACTCTGGGGCTAATATCCACGAAGAACAGTCGTGGACACGATTTGTTTCAAAATCTAACGAAGGGGCACTGGCCCTCCGAGGTGGCTGAGGCGAAGCCGAGTCACTGTCACTAGAAACAACTTTCGAAAGAGCATCTACCGTTTCCTTTACATCTCCCGCAGCATGTAATGGCAGTGTGGGAGCCATGGACCATATATTATATGGTACACTATATCCAGTAGCTGGTTCTCTAGCAATACCTGTCTGTGCCATTGCAAATGGCGTTAAAATATTATTGTGACTAACCCGACCAGATGGAGTAATCAAGCATCTAGACATACCGGACGTTGGTGAATCATTTAACGACCGTCTCCTTACAGTTTGTAATTCGTCACAAATACTCTCTTCCACATCGTCGAACGGTTCCTCAAGGCCATCACTGTAGTACGTGTCATCCCCGTCCTCAACCATTCGCAGAGGAATCAAAGGCGAGGAACCATCCCTACCTACATCGCCATCCTGCGAACGAGCAGGACTCAATGTCCGAGACCCATTCTGGAGAGAGGACACGTCTTGTGCTGGTTTGGGATTTGTCAATGGACTACTACCATCACTCCGAACAACAGTTCCAGTAAGGATGGCACATCTGACATGCTGTGGAAGCTTTTCGGGATCGATCATGCTCATGAGCATTTCCATTGCACGTGCCGAATCCCACTGACAGGACTGCAGAACCATTTTTATAACTTCATGCTCGACCTGAGTGCCAAAGAGCTCTTCGAATTTCGTGAGAACTTCACCCAAGTCTGTCTCTTCACTGGCCATCTTTTAAGAGCTTTTGATTACAGTTTATTTTAACAACTTTTTACTGTATTTTTCAATGCATTACAGTTCGTTATTCGTATATATTTATGGCATAATCATTCGTTTCTCTTAAACACAATCCATAATTTCTTAAATATTTCTTATCACATGACGACAAATAAATGGAGGAAACACAGAGAGGAAAACAAAGGGAAAGGGATCGAGTGATAGCAAGTGTAAAGAATCCAATACTATTCATTCCCTTATACTTTCTGCTTTTATTATTATTATTATTATTATTATTATTATTATTATTATTATTATTATTATTATTAGTGGTAGTAGTAGTAGTAGTAATAGTACAAAGGCCCTTTCTTTAAAAGAGAAAGTAAATATTGTTGTACATATAATAAAAATAATAATAATAATAATAATAATAATAATAATAATAATAATGATTTTTCTCTGCTATTTTGATGAGTTTTTTTTAGAATATTGCAAATGTTTAATAGGTTAAAACTTACATGATACCATTTGTTGCGTATTTACCTAATTGTACTGCCGGGAAAGAGTCCCACACCTGCAACTCTCCTCTCTTGGTCGATTTTCCATTTTTTTTTATCATTCATTATGAGCAATCATATCTCTCATTAAAACTATAATTGGATTTTATCATTTACCGTTTCTGCGACCGTTGTTTTTACCCTAAGATTTACTATTTACTTCTTTTTATATTCCAGAGAATTTTTCTTACGAAGCTTCAAACTATTACCTCGAGATCTAGAGCCATCCATTATCAAAGTATCGCACCACTGACTCACTCAAAATTGTAAAAGGTTCTAATACCTGTTACTAAATAATGTTTTATTCTTCAGGCTTCAAGTGGTGGTATATACATTCCTTTAGTTTTTCATCGCAGAATAGATTTCATATATCTCTCAACAGCTTTGTCGCATATCTTCGGACATTCTCAGTCTAATTAAAATCTTTGTTCGCATGTAAATTCTTGAAGGGAGCTACTTATTCAACTTTGGGTCTTACATAAATCTAATAAATATTTTTAAACATTTCTTTGCCTATATCTTTAAAGACTACTCTTACGCTTGCTAAGAAAAGTTTTGATTGATTTTGACTTTCACAGAGTTAATAGGGAGCGATAGTTGATATGCACAATTCTAGAACTTGAGTCATGGTTTGAAATTTCATAAGATAATTTCTTCCCAGGATGGATGAAGTCATTTTTAAAAATTCAATTGTAGTGCGGAGGTATCTCCTGTGAATCGGAACCTATCTTTATTATTGTCTTTGCGTGTTAACTTGCTCTCAGTATTTCCTTGAACTTTATTTCTCTTAGAGTCCAAAATTTATTAATATATTCTTCCTTTACTTCTATTTTTTTTTCTTTTCAAATAAAAATCTTCCAATGATTCTGTTTAGGTCTTCTTCATAAGGTTGTTGTAATTCAATAAAAAAGTTTCTTTCTGCCAGGTCGTGTGTTATGAATATATATCCTTCATATCATGTATAGAACAGGTACAGAATATTAATGTCAAATCACTAGTCCTTTCGATATTACTTTACCTTGATAATCCCACAGCAAGAGATAACTTACTTTTCATCGTCGTTGGAGTTTTAATTTCTTTCAAAGCAATTTAATAAATTATATACAGTAGTTATTATAAGTATTTTGTAGTCGCCGTGGCTCAGTCGGTAGCGTCTCCGACTCTGAGGCGTCAGGTCGAGGGTTCGCGCCCCGTCACGGTCTGAGGTTAGCAAAGGCATGCACTCAGCGTAAGGATTACATCTGCCGAAACAAGTCCTTCGCAAGAAGGCAACCGTCCTAGCCCTTGGTAGATAAGGGAGTCCGTGACGTAAAACCGGAACAACAAGTTATTATAAGTATTTTATTCACTTTCATAATAAAAATTAAATTACTGTATATACATTCATCCTACTTTGACTACATGAAACAAAAAATATCATAAATTGCATACTCGTGTGTATATATATATATATATATATATATATATATATATATATATATATATATATATATATATATATATATATATATATATATATATATATATATATATATATATATATATATATATTGCCCTCATACAAACTCTTCACTGCTTGCAATAGTATACCATAAATTCCATATAACCTCAAAACATTCCACATTGCCTCTCTATCAACTCTATCATACGCTTTCTCCAGATCCAAAATTGCAAAATACACATCCTTCCCCTTTGCTAAATATTTCTCACAAAACTGCCTAACTATAAAAAAAAAAAAAATCTGATCTATGCAACCTCTACCTCTCCTAAAACCACTCTGAACTTCCGCGATCACATTTTTTGTCTTATCCCTAAGCCTATTAATCAGTATCCTACCAACTATTTTTCCTACCACACTCAAACTTATACCCCTAAAATTACTGCATTCATGCACATCTCCCTTACCTTTGTATAGGGGCACTATACAAGCAATCACCCATTCCACTGGCACCATCGACAACATAAAGCATATATTAAACACTCTCACTAACCATTCCAATGCAGTCACACCCCCTTCTTTCAAGATCAACGCTCTCACACCATCCATTCCAGGTGCTTTACCTGCTTTCGTTTCATCCAATGCTCTCTTCCACCTTCATTTTCACCCCTTCATTCCACCACTCGCTGCCCCTCCTCATGCCACCTCCAACATACCTCTTTCCACACTCATCACTTGCATGTCCCACAAAACCTTCTTTCATCAATCCCCATTCCTCCTCTAAGTCCCCAACCTTGTCACATGCCACTTTCAACCTGTCCTGATATTCCTTATTGTGTCTTTCTTTTTTTATGTCGGCTACCCCCCAAATTGGGGGAGACAGCCAAGGTAAATGATATATATATATATATATATATATATATATATATATATATATATATATATATATATATATATATATATATATATATATATATATATATATATATATATATATATTACGTTCTGTTGCCCATAGGTCGCCTTGTTCAGTATAATGTAATGTCTTACTCCCTAGGCAAATTAATTTTTGATACGATTTAAAAACACACTAAATTTTCCTATGTATATATAGTAGACAATAAGACCTGAGTGACCTTCAGCATCTTATCTAAGATTATAATTCTCTAAATTTTTGTCAAATGCATCTGCATTATCATTTCACACCCATCGCACACCTTTGACGGATTTTGAGAGGTCGATAAGCCGTGTATGACACACAACTTTATCGTGTCATATACGATAAGTCGACGAAAAAGATGGCAACTTTATTATTATTATTATTATTATTATTATTATTATTATTATTATTATTATTATTATTATTAAGAGCGGAAGCAAATCTACAAAGGTAAAGTATGTATCTTTTTTATATAATACCTCAATTTTCTCAATGATAATAATAATAATAATAATAATAATAATAATAATAATAATAATAATAATAATAATAATAATAATAATAATAATTAAGAGGGACGAAAAAATGCCATGGAGCATGCTGCAAGATAGAGAAGAATGCAGAGACAATTTAAAAAACATCGACCCCTAATGATATAAAGATAAATTAACTTGCAAGAAAAGATGGAAAAGAAATAGAAAAAAAAGGTCTATAGTGAGAATGACGTCAAAAGAGAAAAAAATATTTTCCTAGTCCAAAACATAAGGAAAGGAACGATCTTCATTTGTTTATCTTTTGTTTATAGACGACAGAAGAAGAATTAAAACATCATCTGTTTACAAAGGGGCGAGGACAGAAAGACGTGAGGAAAACAGAATTAGACAGACGATAGCATTATACATATTCGATCGGTGAAATAAAACTGCTACTTATGTGGAATTGTATGGGAAAGATGATTACCAGAACAGTCCTTCATCATTAATAATGATGAGTTGGGGAGTAAAAATGAATGTATTTCAAGTCATCATTTTTTATTTCATTTGACGTGGGAAGCATTAAATGCATACGATTTGTGGAATAAGTCATTAAATCGGTAGATTTTGGTGGAATGGAAAAAATGATAAGTTATTCATCTTTTAATAATGAGTTTTGAAGAGTTGTGGAGTAAAGATAAATATATTAAAGTCATCAATTTTTTCATTTTATTTGACGTGTTAATAATTAACTATGAACTGTTTGTTAAATTAGTGATTAAATGAATGAATTTTGATGATATGGAAAAGATATTCATCTTTCAATAATGATGAGGCGTGAAGTAAATTAAATGATGTTTTTTTTTAGTTTTCTTTAATGTGAAAAATAAATCTGGATTTTTGAAGGATAAAATGAATAGAACTGTCATACATCATTGATAATGATGAGTTATGTAAACCGAAAAGATTTTTTTTCTTCATTTTTTTGACGTGTGACATATTAATAATAAAAGAATAACTAAATCTGTAAATTTTAATTTTTTCACAATTTTTGTGTGTGAAGATTTAAATATATACGAATAAAGAATTAAAATAAAAGAAGACGAAAATTGTCATTCATCATTTATATTGATGATTAGTGGAATACCATAAACATTATACAAGCTTCATTAATTTTTCTATATTTCTTATTTGTGCAGATATAAATACACACCAGTAGTGAAGTAAATAATAAAAAGATGAAAAAAATTGTCATTCTTCATTTATAATGATGAATAGTGGAATAAATTAGATAAATGACAATATTCATCATTATTTTGATGATCATTCTTTTACTTTGAATTTACATTATTTGACTTGTGAAGAATGGCACAGTGCAAGGTGACGCCCCCAGAATACATCCAAAATGCCTTTGCACCCCAAATTGCCGTCTTGTGCAGTGAAGATGCAGATAATTTGTGCCTCAAGAATAATTTGAGATTTGTGGAACTCATACAGCCATTTTGCCGACTCAGTGTTGAAAGTAAGAGCATTTTTGAGGCTTTTATTAATCTTAAGTTTTGGGGTAATTGTTTACTTTTGCACCCCCCACTTAAATATAAAAACAAATATATTAAAATTCAGTATTAGGATACGTCAGATTAGTTTGGCTGAGTTAGATTTGATATGTTTAGGTTAGGTTTAGTTAGGGTAGGTAAGGTCAGGTTGGTTCACCTGAGTCAAGAAACAAGTTGGTAATAAGAATTATTCTTTTTCAGTTGGACAAAAGTCTCCATTCACATCCCATAGTTAGGAAAAAAATCATGAAATTTAGTATAATATTAGGTTTAGGTAAGTTAAGTTGGTTCACACCAGTAATGGCATTGATATTATTGTTTCTTTACTTTTAGATATTTTTTCAAAGTTTTGAAATTTCATTTCAATTGATGAGGTTGTGCAAGTAAACATTTACCCCCTTTTTGCATATCTTAGTTTAATTCTGGGTAATTTTTATTTATAGGGCAGTTATATTTTGTACACTTTCTGAACTCTGTTGTAAGAAAGTGTCCTGTGAACAGTTCCAACTGAAAATATCATGCAACCTCCTCATAAATATGGCAACTAAGAAAATTAAAATCCCCACATGTGGAAAACCAAATTATTACTCATTAATTACATCATCTTATGCATATTGATTTACTGTACAAAAACAGAACAGTTCCTCAAATTATAAACTTCTAAAGAACATATCTACATTAAACTTTGTCTGTGTTGAACAAGCTGTTTAATTATTTTAGGCATTTTTCACTTTTTAAAGAATTTTATTTTTTCTATTTTATTCCTCACCAAGAAGTTATCCCCTGTTGGATCCGTCGGGCTTATAGTGTTTGAATTTTCCAGCTGGGCTTGTTGCTCGCTTATCATAACAATGATGATAATAATAATAATAATGAAATTGTGCAACCTTGTCGAGAAATACCATCACAATATGTATAGAGGCATACAAACCTATTTCTAATTGAGGCTTGTATGGCACAACTACATACCAGTAATTGTACCTAACTTGTCATGTGCACCCTGTTCATAATAATTACCTACCCTATACCTTTACCTAACTTGAGTACAAATATTATGTGTGACCTTGTTTGTAAAAGAAAGCTACTTTATAGCTGTAATCTCATTCGTACATATTACCAGTAAGGCATTATTGCACTGTTATGTCTGCTATGCCACTGGTTATGCTGTTGACTATTCCGTTCTTTTTGAAACACCAGTGTTTAATTTTCCCTTTCAACTCCACTCAATTAATGAAAATGGTGCAATATTGCAATTTACCAAACAGGTGCAATTAGTGTACCAACATAATTGGTTGGATAACAAAAGTAAGGCTGTGCCCTCTAAATAGTTTTACCCTTGTTTTAATGAGAGGTCAAAAGGTGGAAATGTTGTTAGGTTTATATTGTTTTTTTTTTAATTTTGAGTTCAAAACAATATTTCTTCTATGGTCTTTTATTTGATTGAAGTTAATTTGAACTATGCTTAGAGGAAAAATACCTTGAAAGGGAGGGTCTGGTGGCTGTGGGACTGTGTCCCATGTTACGATAGGACAACACCATTTGTAGCAGTTTCGTTTTGGATGGATATATTGCACTCCCCCCACCAAGAACTTTGATTTTCCATTTTCCTACCCATTTCTCTTTTGGGAGAAAAAAAATGGGATTTATCTCATGAACAGTTCAGTTCTGATTGATATCTAGCTCAAATGTATTTTAAATCAAGCCCAAAACCATAGGAGAATTTTTTTAACTCTGAATACAAATGGTGTAGAGAAGCTCCCCTACTTACGAACAACTGATTTACGAACATTCACAGATACAAACAAAAACCTACCCATTATATCCCATGTATTAATACTGTGCTGTACTCTATTATTACATTATTATTGCTTTATTGAAATTCTGCAATACTATATACTTTAAGTTTTATGTAGTAGTTAAGTGTCTTTAGCCTAACTACTGTACAGTACCACATGTATATGTACTGTGCAGTACTTTCTTTTACCTAAGCAAAACTTAAGAACAATTTTCCCTACAAACGGACTTCTGGAACTTAACTCGTTCGTAAGATGGGGAGTGCCTCTACCTATGAAAATTTACTGAAATGATATTAAACAGATATCAAATACATCCAGTTTTGCACAGTTAATTTTTTAATGTTTGGGTCAGACATATATCATTATTTGCACAGATTAAAACAACAAAATTGTTCTCTACATGTAAACAGAAAATATCCTTGATTGGGTATTAGATATAACAGTATTCCATAAAAAAATTTAAGAAACATTTCCATAAGATTCCTCTCAGTAATTTTTTTATTTAACACTATTAGTACTGATGGTACATACTGTGTACTCATCTTCGGGGAAACAAATATTTTAGTTGTCGATATAAATATCTGTTAGTTTTAACATTCTTTACAGATTAGGTCATTATTTTTACAATATGAGTGTTAGAAGCATTAATTAGGTACTTTGCTTGGAAAACGTAAAAACTATTTGGTATTTTCTTTATATTTTTATTATTTGTGTTTGGTCTTTACAGCTCGTATTGCTGATCCATCTGGCAACACTGTACCCATTCGAAATCTTCGGGTTGCTTTTGAAGACATGAACAGGCGTCCGCCACAACCTACGCTATGCAAGAAACTTCTAAGTGAGGTGGTTGGATCTACGCCATGGGACCGGCCTTTATTAAAGTTAGTGTTACTAATGTTAGTTATGATACTCAGCTGACTTACAAGTTGAGGAAAATAATAACATGTATTGTGATGATATGAACTTCATTGTTTTGAATACAAGTTTTAGTTCATTAATTTCTGTAGCAGTGTGCTGTATTTAACCATATAGGACTGTGGTAGCGCATTGGTTAAAGTACTTGACTTGGGAAGTGACAGACCCACAGTCAAGCCTACTGCGGGGTGATAGAAGTGGCATGCAGCCATAATTCCCCAGCTCCAACCTGTCTGTACCCTCCCCATTTTATTTTGGATTAACATTGACACAAAAACGGGAAACAAAATCTTATTCCCCAAAGAAAACCTGCTCTTTTAAAGGTTTTTCAATGTCCTGTAAGAAAATACTTTTTTTTTACCCCCAAGTCTTTTTATCACTAGAATCGGGTAAGACCTGTGCTTGTGGACCCACTATAGCATTAGCAGTATTTAATATTATATCTGGAGGTGTGGAGCATGGCTGATAGTTTATTACTTTAATTCAGTGGTGTGAAATGAATAGTGGAAATTAAAATATTCAACATTTAACCTTTTCCTAAAGATATATATCGAGCATTGTGTGTTGTTTGTCATCGTAGAAATATACAATCCTATATAAAGCAGTCCTGTTATGCAGTGTATATATATATATATATATATATATATATTATATATATATATATATATATATATATATATATATATATATATATATATATATATATATATATATATATATATATATATATATATATATATATATATATATATATATATATATATATATATATATATATATATATATATATATATATATATATATATATATATATATATATATATATATATATATATACCTTGGCTGTTTCCCCCTTAAATTGGGGGGTAGCCGACATCAAAAAAAGGAAAACAGTTTGGGGAGAAGTTATTCTCCCCTCTACTCCCCTTCTTCTTTGACGTCCGCTTTTAGTCGCCTTTTACGACACGCAGGGAATACGGTGAGGCTATTCTTTGATATTGTGCCCGCCCCACAGGGCACTATATATATATATTTTTTTTTTTTATTTATTTATTTTTTTTTTTTCCACAAAGTCACAGTTAAAAACTTCTTCCTTTTTTAATGGGACTTATTTACCATTATCCAGATTGAATGGCAGACTTCTGTTTATAATATATACTTGTTTTATCAGCTATTAATGGGGAACCATAGTAGCGCAATAGTTAGAGCTCTTGACTCGTGTAGTGATGAGCCTGAGTTTGAGGTCAATCCATGGGGTTAGGAAGGGCACCCAGCCTTAGTACCTAAGCTCCATTCTGTCTGTGTCCACCCCCATTCGATTTAGTGACATAAAACTGCAAACAACAATATTCTCAGCATATTATGTCCTTGTCTCTATGATATAATAATTTTTTTGTTTCAATAGGACTCTCCTTGCACCAGGAACTCGTTTAGGCATAGAACTTGAACTCCAATGCACTACACCTTGGTTTGAAGCTTGGCGTGACATGTTTCTACACGTTCAATACCCATCTGATCATGAATTCACTAAGCACTATATTGCTTGTATTGTGGTAAGTTTTTCATCTTGCTTTTAGTAATATAAATTCAGATTTTTTCTGGTTGGAAAGACTACCTCCCCCATGTTCCCGTGTGTGTCATAAAAGTCAACTAAATAAAGCAGAATGGAGGGATTGGTAATCCACTCCGTTGTTTTTTTCTCCCACAAAGAGTCAAATCTTTTTTTGCTTTGGCTCGGTCACCCCATTTATAAAAGGGTTATGGATTTTGTATATGGATAAATTCAGGTAATCAAGATTGTCATATATTTAGTTATAAAATTTGTGATACATTCTGATTTGGAGCAAGTTCTTCCCATAGTTTACTTGGTAATATGTATTAAGTATAATTAAAGTTTCAGTGCCGTAGTGATATTACTAAATAAAGTATATATATATTTTTTTTAAAGTGTGAGAGATATTAGTGAAGAACTTGCAGTCTCACAGTACTTGTCAGGGAATGTTATAAAGGGTATCCCTGCTGAAGCATGTGTTCTTTGTACAGCCCACGCCCTACATTTTGTCATGGGATCTATCCCTTCACCTTCCAGAATAATGTGGTATCCCTGAGGCATAGTCTTTTAATCCCTTAATTCCTTCCTTTGTATTACATGGCTCTTTTTATACTTTTTATCATTAATCATCAAATAGTCTCTAATTAATCCTCTTAATTCCTTCTATGTTGTTTTGTCCTCTTTCCATAGCATCACTACTTTTCAGATAGTCACTTTCATATGTATTTCTATCCACCCTGAATGACTCATAAATTCCAGTATTTGGCCTTTGCTAGCCTTATTTCCCTCTAAGGGGGAGACTAATACAGTATACAGTACCTCTTCTGTATTCCGCTGCATTTCATAAAAGTGACTAAATGGGGCAGAGCGAGGGGACTGGGATTCCCCGCCTTTCTGTTTTCTCCTACATAGAATAAAGTGTTTGCTTTGCCTCAGTCATCCCCCTTATAAGGGAGATTATTGCTCTAGTATATAGATTGATAGATCCTTATTGAGGAACGAACTATAAAAATGGTAATTTTCCTTTAGGTCATTGCGAGTACAAGTGAAAATCCAATGGATCAGCTCAACAGACTATCTCAGTACCAGCACCAGCAGCATCATCAGATTCCAGCTCGTTATCCAAAGTGGTTCTCACCTAACATCCTAAAGTTTTATCTCCTTATTCACGATATGTCTATTGGGGATTTGCAGAAGTATGTTCTCACTTGATATTATAAGCATCTTTGTATTGATGGTTTTAATGTTTCTTAAAAACAAATATTTACTGCCTTGAAGGAAATTGGTAGAATAGCGTATTTTATTCTATAATTGTTTAGCAACAACCGCGGGGTCAATCCCACTGTTAGACATTAAGAAGGACATCCAGCCTTATTTCCCCAACTCCATTCCGTCTGTCTCCTCTATAATGGGGACTTATAGTGACACATAAAATGTAGGAAAATATGTGCTGTCTTAAAAGGATTTGCTTGTATAATATATTTTACTCTATATCTATTATCTTGAGATATTGTTCCAGGACTGTTGGTGTTATTTTTTATGTTATTGTCAAAATATTTTCATACATTTTAGACTTGAGAATTATAGTCATTTATGGTATATGGGAGAGAGCCTTCAGCTGCTCAGCTATTACTTATATATATAATTTATTGAGACACTGTGTATTGAAACTATTGCACTTTTATTTTGAATTATTAGTACCAATCATCACACTTGCAAGATATTTTGATACTTAGTAAGATATTCTAAGCATTTAGAAACAATTTCACAAAATTAGAGTGTGTTATCCATGCTCAAAGTCATTTCCGGAGAAAAGAAAGAAATAACTGGCCCTGACCAGAATTTGAAAACACAGAACAATGAAACATAATCAGTAAACAAGGGAAGTACTTACTGTACTGCTTAATATCTAAAATAATTTGAATACACCCCTCAAACTTCTATATCAGGAAATGAATCAGCATCCAACATCAATAATAGAGTGCCCTTCATTACCACCAGCTTGTAAAGCTTAGTAACCCCCAGAATCGTATGTAAAGTTGATTAACCTCGTTCATTGTTAGGTTAGGTGACTTGCCTTGTAAATATGAGTAACTCTAGATGACCTTGATCCAGATAGAATACATTCTCCGTTTAGCTATAAAAACCTTATTTTACAGATCGGAGCAAATATTAGAACAGATGAGCAGCATGTATGGAACAGTTAATTGTCACATGTTGAAAATCAATTCAAGACAGAATGAAGAAGGAGACCTCAATCTTCCTGATCCTTGGAGCCAATTCCTCATTCAGCGTGCTTCAATTGATCCGTGAGTATTTAATGCAGAAGCTCCCCTGCTTACGAACAACCGAGTAACGGACATTCACAGATACAAATAAAAAGCTACCCATTAGCTATCCATGGATTATTGTAGTACTCTACTGTTTTATTACAATATTATTAATGCATTTAAATTCATATGTTTAATGTAGGAGTTAAGTGTATTTACCCTAAGTACTGTACAGTCCTGCATATATATGTGCTGTACAGTACCTTTTTTTTTTTTTTACCCAAATACAACTTACTAAACATTCTACTTACAATCGGACTTCTGGAACCTAACCAGTTTGCAAGTTAGGGAATGTCTGTAGTCTCTCACTTGGTGTAATTATGTACTTTTTCAAATGATTTCTTTATATGTTGGTGCCTCTTTGTATGCTTCAAGTATGCTTCGATATTTACAAATTCTATACCCGTTGATTATTTTAATGGATAGAAGCGGCCGAAAAAATGCTACAGCTATAGTGTGAGATAAGAGAGATACAGTGGTACCTCTAGTCACAAACTTAATCTGTTCCTTAACTCCATTCACAAGTTGTAATGTTCGAAATTGGAAACTATTTCTCCCATTAAAATGCATATAATTTCAATTAATCCATTCCCCAGCCCCAGAAATATACCTTTATAATATTATTTATGGGTTTATTTGTGACAAAAATATATAATGGAATAAAAAATAACGTTAATTATAAAAATCTACTGTACATTACAGTATTCTACTTTACTAAAATAAAGCATGGTATTTACCTTTGTGGTTGATAGTTGCTGGCACATGTGGATGGTGGTGGAAGAGGAGGACTACTCCTTCGAAGGAGAGTTCCCTTCCATAAAATTCTCATGCAACTGTTCAGGTGCAGGCTGTGTTTCTGGTGTTTTCTCTTTACATGATGTTCTCTCATGCAAAAAAGTTCTCTGGTTGGTATTGGCACAAGAAAACGATCCAGAGAAATTTGTCTTTTTCTTTGTTGATAAATTTTTCTTAAATGGGACATCACTTGTCATTTAAAATGTTCATTGCTTTGTTGGTCACAGTTTTGTCCGGGTGATGACTCATCGAAAGCCTGCACATCACTCCATTTACTAAAAATTTCTTTTAACTTATCTCTGGAACCTTTACCCTCTCATCCTTCTCCTCCACTCATTGCTCCTCTTGGATAGTCTTCACCAGTTTATGTTGCAACTCAATCAATATTTTGGTGGTAAGTTCTTGTTTTGGTCCTTCACCAGCTCCTCGACATCTTCCTCGTTGATCTCCAAGCCCAAACTTTTCCCCATGGCCACAAGCTCATTCACTATATTGACAGCTGTCTCCTGCTTAAAACCCTTGAAGTCTCTATCATCCACACAACCTGGCCAAAGTTTCCTCCAGGCAAACTGCAACTTGTGGTAAGAGACATCTTTCTATGCCTTGTTAGTGAGGCCTATGCAGTGGAAGATATTAAAGTGGTTTTTCCAGACTTCACACAGGGTCAAATCTGTGTCATTGGTGACCTGAAAAAAAGATCCTTCGTATACAGTTTCTTAAAATTAGATATGACTTGCTGGTCCATTGGCTGGTGGAAAGGTGTGGTGTTTGGAGGCAGAAATATGTCATTTATGAAGTCGTATTCTATATCAAGATCTTCCTAACCTGGAGGATGGGCAGGAGCGTTGTCCATTACCAGAAGACACTTAAAGGGCAAACCTTTTTCCTCAAGATATTTCTTGCCAGCTGGCACAAAAATTTCAGTCAACCATTATATAAAAAGGATACATGTTACCCAAGCCTTGGTATTCGACCTCCACATTAACAGAAGTCTAGCCTTCAACACATTATAGCACTTAAATACACACGGATTTTCAGAGTGGAAGACGTAAAGAGGGTTAATTTTGCAATCCCCACTTGCATTAGCACACAATAAAAGTGTAACCCTGTCCTTCATTGGTTTGTGGCCAGGCAGTGACTTTTCCTCTTTGGTTATGTAGCTCCTTCTAGGCTTTGTTTTCCCAAACGGTCTTGTTTCAACACAATTAAAAACTTGCTGTGCGACACAACCTTCACTTTCAATAAATTTAGCGAATTCTACCACATGGGCATCCGCTGCCTTTTGGTATGAACTAGTTGCCTCTCCGTGCCTAACAACACTATGAATTCCAGTTCGTCAACGAAATTTTTCAAACCACCCTCTACTTGCTTTAAATTCGTCAATTTTAGCATCACTAGCACTCGGAGTGTTCGATACCAAATCATGGCGTAACTGTAAAGCCTTCTCGCATATTATAGCCTCCCTAACACTATCTCCAGCAAGCTGTTTTTCATTTATCCAAACTAACAATAATTTTTCTACCTTTTCCATAACTTGAGACCTATACTTTGTTAAAATAGTTACACCTTCAGCCACGTTAGCTGCCTTTAAGACCTTTTTATTCTCTAAAATAGTACAGATGGTCAATTTTGTCATGTCATACTGCGTGTCAAGATCAGAAACACGATCACCGTTCTCATGTTTAGCTATTATTTCTTTCCTTATTTCCACAGTAATACATTTAGGCTTTTTAACGTCACTGTCAGTAACACTTTTCACTTTCTTAGGAACCATATAGAGCTAATTTAAAGTAAAAAGCAAAAAAATCTGCAAATCTGCAACAAAAGAACAATGAGCGATCTTCACAGTGCGGGCACCAGTGCAGAACTGAGATCAAACACATGGTCACCCAGGAGGATGTGCATGTGTATATGCATTCATACTTCGAGGATTGTTCGCAGGTCGATTCAAAATTTGTTTGAAAATTGTATTCGTAGGTCGATTAGTTCGTGGTTAGGGGCGTTCACCTGTGGAGGCTCAACTTTATAGAAAGCGGGTGATGTAGAGATACAGAGAGGGAGTAGAGTGAGTTCAAAAAAGCAACTTGTATGCTCTACATTGGAACTCTATGGAGAAATATGTTTGCTTTAAGAAGAATATCAGGAATTAGATAGCAGAATAGTGAGAAATTATACCATTAGGGAAGTTATCTAACTTCCATATGTAGATGGGAGATGATGTAATGATGAAGGGGGGTCAGAGTTGGCTTAGACATGTCTTTTACACTGCCCAGGAGATTAGTATGTGATAGTTTCTACTGGGGTCCTCAGGAAAAGGGTAGAACTAGAAGACCCACACCTACATGGATGAAAAGTAAGTGGTGTGTAGCTGGAGATGAATTTAGATCAGTAAAAGTGAAGGCACAAGAAAGAAATTAATGGCGGCATTTTAACAAGGGCCTTTGTTTTGCAAGGTGTTGGAGGCAATGATTGATATTATAGTCAAATAGTCTCTCTTCCTTGTTGGGAATCGAACCTGCAAACTCTATTCTAAAGCAACACAGCCTAGTCCACTAAGTCACAGAGGTTGTAATAAGAGAGGGAATTCGATTCCAGACAAGGAAGGGAGATTATTTGAAGACAATTAAAAATGCATAATTGCATTACATTTGTTTCTTCTTCCTAGCCTTGGGTGTTGAGGAGGAGTATTAAATGTGTTCACTGGCCAATGGTTGGTTGGGGAGGGGGTAAAACGGAGATTAATGGTCGCAGTGGTATCCCTACATCTGTGTGGTATCAGAAGATACCCCAGTTCCCTCTCTTATTATAACCTCTGTGGCCTAGTGGACTAAGCTGTGTTGCTCTAGAATAGAGTTTGCAGGTTCGATTTCTGACAAGGAAGGAAATTTTTTTAAGACATTTAAAAATGTGTACTTGCATTACATTTGTTTCATCTAACTAGCCTTGGGTGTTGAGGAGGAGAATAGTGTGTTCACTGGCCATTGGTGGGTTGGAGAAGGAGGTAAAATGAAGATTTTTGGTCGCAGTGGCCCCTCCTTCCTCCTCCTCTTCTCCTCCCTCTCCTACCGTTTAAGTCTCCTCCTCCTTCCCCTACTGCTAACGTCATCTTTGTTTACGTTTGCAGATAAGGGTTCATTAAATTTTTTTTTTGCTGTACAGTATTTATTTGGAAATCTGTACTGTATATCTTTTATACGCTACACTATTTGCATGTTAATATGAATAACTACAGGTCTTTCTTCTTTGTTATGTACTTATAAAATATGTTTTACTTATCTTATATCTTTGGCATAGTGTGTTTTATGTACGTTTATGGAACGTATATATGCCTCTTATCATTGTTTCTTTTGGTAAATGACTGGTTACATTACGCGAATTTTATATTACATGTCACTTCTGAGAACCTATCCTCGCATTGTTCCAAGAGGTGAGTACGTGATAAATCCTAGCTGCTGCTCTATTTCATTTGTTTAGTTGTGAAAATATGGCTTTTGCCTCCTTTTTTATGTTCTGTTTTTCTGCAAGACATAACCTAATGTTGAATGATTATTATTATTATTATTACTATTACTACTGTATTATTGTTATTATTATTATTGTTTGAATATTTTGTAGATGTTTTATACTCCCCATGTTTGCTTTGCATTGTGTAAGCATCTGTAAAAGATAGGAGAGCAGTGGTATTGGGTCTCGTTCCATTCCATAAACATTACATGTCAAAGCAAAATTAGAGAGGCAGCATCTGGTTATAGACAGCCTGATAGATTTTTTGAGAGACAGCGACAAATGTATACGGAAAAAATTATTGTAAGCTTTAAGTATAAATATAATTTTTGTCTAATTTTCAGTGGAGGTAACAGTTCTGAAACAAGTAGTGGGACAGGAACACCTCGTGAAGATGTTAGTGGTCTACCCTCTAGAGTCACTGAAGGAGACACAACAGATAATTGTGAGCCCATTCATCCTTTGTCTCCTGTTATTCCACCTGAAGAAGAAAAAAATGGGAAATTTGAGACCATGCCTGGTGTCGAGATATCTTCAGACATACCTGTTTTGGTAAACAGACCGACTCTGCCCACTGGAGTAGCGCAACACCACGGCGGCTGTTTGACTACTCAGGATGTGGACAGAATACGCACCTTCGTTAACGACTTTTGCATAAAATCTCTGATTCCTCACGTAGAGAGACAGATCAGATATTTGAATGAGGCTGTGACTAATCGTTCGAGATCTAAATCCCTCTTGAGTGCCACACGTCGATGGTTAGGTGGCAACAAAAGTCCTGGAAGTGCCACTAACTCTGTCATTTATAGTCCGGAGGCCACGGAGCTTCAGACAAGAAGACTAGGAGACTTGTGTTTTATGTTTGGTCTTTACGAGTTAGCTTACAGCTCGTATCACACAGCCAAAAATGATTTTAAGAGCGATCAGGCATGGTTGTACTTTGCTGGTGCTCAAGAAATGGCTGCTCTGGCAGCCTTTATGCACAATAGTGCCGATTATCCCAAACGCTATTTGGAAGGAAGTTTACACACCTACTTAAATGTTTGTAAGGTAAGATTTGTGTTTATAGTGGGAAAAAAATTGCACCACATTCATTTGGAATAGCATTTTGTGTTGGTTTCCTATGTACTGTATATTACCGTATATGCTGGTGTACAAGTCACTCCATCGCATAGGTTGACTATTAAAATTTTGATGTTAATTCAAGTTTAGGCCTATATTTGCCATATAAGTTGATCCCCCAAAATAAGGCAGCACCACTTCCCAAGCCTTACTATATGGAAAGAAAAAACTTTGGTATCTCATAAATATGCAGTAGCTTAACGAATATTTACCGCATAATTTCAAAGTTTGTACAATAGTTCCCCACGAATCCATAGTTCAACGGTTGGGTGCTTGTTGTTGGTGTCACCACTGGTACTCCGATCAGCTGTTGTAAAATGTTGGGTTAGCAGGGCTAAGTTTTCAACTACCGTAATATAGTATGTGTAAACCATTGTGATTTTATATGGCAATCCCTATTTTTAATACCGGTAGATTTACCAAACAGGAGTTCCATTAGGAAATAGGTACGATAAGTGGTTACAGTGATTGTTGAGGCACATCAACTGATGCGAATGGCAGGTTTGCAAGTGGTGTACAACGAATGTTAGGCAGGCAGTTTTACGTGTTCAATCCTCAGTGGTAAAGGTTCACATTTTATGTTTGGTGGACAAGTTGACCCCTGGTTTTGGAGAGATATTTTTAGGTTTCATATGTCGACTTATACACCGGCGTATATGGTAGTTTGTATTTCATTTAATATTACTTGGCATTAGTAGCTGTAACTTCCATTTTTATTTTTAATGGATAGTTATATATAATTTGCATTGGTAGAATGATGTCATTTCCTCTTTTCATGACCACTTGATTTTCTTTGATAGAGTTATAATTTTTTATGACTACTACTTAATTTTCATTGATAGTGATATTTCCTTTTTTCAAAACTACTTATTTTCACTGATAGAGTGATACCATTACCTTTTTTCATGACCACTTCATTATCATTGCTAGAGTGATAACATTTCTAGTTTTCATAAACACTTAATTTATCACTGATAGAGTAATAACATATTCTCTTTTTACGACCACTTAATTCTCATTAACTGTGTGATACATGTCCTTTTTTCATGACCACTTAATTTTCTTTAATGGAACGATAACATCTCCTTTCTTTATGAACACTTAGTTTTCATGACTACATAAACATACAGTTACTGTATAATATTCAGTGACCTTTTGGTGTTGCTGTTCGATCATGGTTCTACTTTGCCAAAGTTCTCTCGCTTGTAGAGACTCCAAGTATTCTACTTTTTCCTTATAAATTTTGTAACTTCTAAAGATGAGTAACCTCCAGAACCCCATGTAAAGCTAAATAACCCCCAAAATTGTTAGGGTATGTGACTTGCCATGTAAATATGAATAACCCTAGAGCATCCTGGGGTTCCTCTTCCTTACGAGATCTTAAATGTCTTACCTTCGTACACGAGATAATTACCAGCGTTTTTATTCATCCATCATGATCACAGCTAGTTTCATCTAGTAATGTATTGATAGTTCTCTAATGTATATGCTTTTTAGTATCTGGTTAGCATCATTAGTTTCACTTTTAATTTTCACACACTTGTGCAATTTCCTAATATATTACTCTGTGTCTCACGTCGCAGGTCTCCAACTTTGCTATCAGAGCCACGTTACTGAGCACAGAAGTTTTGAAGTACTGTGGCGATTTTGGGGAGGCAGCCATGATGTTTATTAAACTTACATCTGAAGAGAGTGATTTGCTCTCTGCCTTAATGTTGGAACAAGCGGCCCATTGTTTCATAAACTCCAGTCGTCCACTGCCAAGAAAGTATGCCTTCCACATGACTTTAGCTGGGCACAGATTTAGCAAAGCAGGTCAACGTTCACATTCTTTAAGAGCCTATAAGCAGGCCTTCCAGGTATGTTGGCTTTTTTACTGTCATTTGTTGAGCAGAGACATAGAATATCAATAAAAGGAATAGATTCAGCAAGTTATGTGTCCATTTGTATACAAAAGCCAGTCCCCTTTATAAAGGGGATGGCTGAGTCCAAGCAAAAACCTTGAATCTTTGTGGGAGAAAAATACATAGGAGGGGATTCCCAGTCCCCTCACCTTACCCTTTTTAGTTGACTATTAAGACACGCAGGGAACACAGTAGTTATTCTTACCACCGTTCAGGGGAAATATTGCTTTCTTAGACTTATATATTTATTTCCTATAATTACAGGTTTACGCAAACAGAGGCTGGGTTCTCGCAGAAGACCACATTCACTTTACGTTGGGAAAACAGGCTTATCATCTAAAGCAACTGACGGAGAGTATTGATGCCTATAGTTGTCTGGTAGACCAGAAACTGAAGGAGAACTCCCCTAGTCAACAGTCTAATTCACAACAGCTGACTTATTTTAGAGAATTTTTGAATACTTTCCATCAATACATTCAGCAAGAATGGGATCCATCTAGTGGTCTGCCTTGTCTTCCACTGCCTATAATTGATTCGCAGGCCACCAAAGTGCTATTGGGAGCAGCTCAAGAGTGTCCTCATGTGGAGTGGATAGTTGCATCAAGCATCACTCTAGACAGCGAACTGAACACGGAAAACAGATGGTACGCGCTAGAGCGAGAGCTTTTGTCTGTCGTCCATCCTTCAACAGTTGCAGTATTTCGACCCAATTTAAGTCTACTCTCTTCTAATACTCCTAATTCTCAAGTTCCCAATATCCCTGTTAGTGAACCAGTGTCTCTTGAAGTGCTAATGAGTAATCCTCTTACTGTTAGTCTTGTCATAAGTGATATCCAATTAGTTTATAATTTTGAGAAAGCGAACGAGGTAGAAAATGTTGATATTTCCGTTGAAGCGTCATCTTTTCCTGGATTAAACCTACCTCCTGGCACTCAGGAAAAAATACGACTAAAACTCATTCCAAAATGTGTTGGTACGCTGTTCATTAAGGGAGTGAAATATAAGTTGGGCCTTACTCCAGATGTCCTCTCAAGTTCATCTGGTTCGTCAAATCCTCCTGTTATTATAGAGGGTCAACAAGAACTTGTTGTTAAAGGACCTCGCCTGAACAACACCCAAGCGGAAAAGTGTAGTATAATCTATAGTCACGATAAAAGACTTGAAATTAACGTAGTGCCGCCGATGTCTAGATTAAGCGTCGCATTCCAAAGTATTCCAGGTATTTTAAGCTGTGGTGAGTTATTCTGTACCGACGCAACAATAACGAACACAGGACCATGTTTAATAAACAGATTGTATTTAGCAGTTTCTGATCCCAAGCACGTTTATTTATCTCTGGGAGAAACGACATTACCCGAGAAGAACTTGTGTCAGCTCCCGCTCTCAGAAACTATGGATAGTAAAATTTCGGTCCGTGTAGTCAGCCTCCCCTTGCCAAATAACAGACTGGATTCTGGAGAAAGTATAAAAGCAAAGTTATGGCTACATGCGCCACAAACCTCAGGGGCCTTTGATGTAGAACTTCTATTTTACTACGATTCAGAAAACACTACTTCATCGAAGGCAAGGTAAGCAGTACAGTTCTTTTTTATATTTTCTGATCGTACAGATTCAGAGGAGAAGCTGTGTCAGTTAGTGTCAGAATTTGGAATGGTGTGTGAGAGAAGGAAGTTGCGAGTGAATGTGGGAAAGAGTAAGGTTATGAGGTGTACAAGAAATGAGGATGGTGCTGGATTGAATGTTATGTTGAATGGAGAGACACTTGAGGAAGTTGATCAGTTTAAGTGTTTAGGTTCGGTTCTAGCTGCAAATGGTGGAGTGGAAGCAGATGTGTGTCACAGTGAATGAAGGATGTAAAGTGTTGGGTGCGTTGAAAGGAGTGACGAAGAATAGAGGGTTGGAAATGAATGTTAAGAAAGTTTTGTATGAGAAAGTGGTTGTGCCAACTGTGATGTATGGATCAGAGTTATGGGGTAAGAAAGTAAGTGAGAGACGGAAACTAAATGTGTTTGAGATGAAATGCCTGAGGACTATGACTGGTGTATCTCGGTTGGATAGGGTTAGGAATGAAGTGGTGAGAGCAAGAACGGGTGTGAGGAGAAAAATTGCAGCCAAACTAGATATGAATGTTCTGAGATGGTTTGGCCATGTGGAAAGGATGGATG
Organism: Halocaridina rubra; assembly: GCA_037179515.1. NCBI lineage: Eukaryota > Metazoa > Arthropoda > Malacostraca > Decapoda > Atyidae > Halocaridina > Halocaridina rubra. The sequence continues at coordinate 35,891 of JAXCGZ010004304.1, forward strand.
ATGAAAGACTGCTGAAAAAGGTGATGAATACGAGAGTTGATTGGAGAAATGCTAGAGGGAGGCCTAGGTTTGGGTGGATGGATGGGGTAAGGAGAGCCCTGAATGATTAGAGGATGGATGTGAGGGAAGCAAGTGAGCTTGCTAGGAATAGGAATGAGTGGCGAGCGATTGTGACGCAGCTCTGATGGTCATCTGCTGTTACCACAGGGCGCATCTTACAGAGATAGCCCTGTGGTAGGGGCAGTAGGGGAGTTGGCAGTTGTGAAGCGACACAGGTTGTGGAAGAGCCGGGAGGATGGGCTGTGGCACTCCAGTAGTGCCATCTGAACGGTTGCTAGCTCCCTCGTCATTGCCCATAGAGCAAAGTAATCCCCTTATTGTTTTCTTTTTTGATGTCGGCTACCCCCCAATTAATGGGGGAAACAGCCAAGGTAGATAGATACATTCTCAAATCAACGTAATGTGGGTCCATTGTACTTTGCTTTGTATAAAGGTTTTTTTACAAGAGCTGCAGTAGAGCAGTGGTTAAAATGCTTGACATGGGAAGTGACGCTCCTGTGTTGAAGCCTACTTCTTAGTTTATTTGTCGTATTGGATATAAGAGGCACTGAAGCACTGTGGTTCTACCAGATGTATGTCAAGTAATTCTTCTCTATATATAAAAACCATAGTCCTTATAAGGGGGAGTGGCTGAGTCAAAACCAAGTACTTGACTCTTTGTGGGAGGAAAACACAAAAGAGAGATTCCCAGGCCCCTCGCTTCACCCAATTTAATCGACTTTTACGACATTTACAGGATCACGGAAGAGATATTCTTACCCCACATCCTCACAATTCATAAACCTAGAAATTAATCATTTATATTTCAAGAATTGCAAATCGTTTTTTTTTTTATTTTTTTTTTCCTCCTCTTTGACAGACTGGCAGTAATAGTATATCATATGGATTTGCTCACAGATCTGATATTCCCTCTTTGTTTGCATGTCTCGATATATATTTAGGATGCTAACTGAACAAAATGCAGATATTTGTAAATGTTCTCAGTAAACATTGTTCTAAATATTTATAAAGAACTTTTACTAAAAACTAATGTAATAACATGCTTGTATAACGGATTGCAGACTGAATATTAATAAAAAGAATCACTTTAGTTTGTATATTATAAAGGAGTAAAGTGTTGAGGTGTTCTTACCTCTATTATCCCTTTTTGAAGATATTCTTATTATACTGATTTCATGTTGACGTTCCTAAACTATACGAATATCTTTTTAGAGGTGCCCTTAATGCACAGATCTCTTTTTGGAGGTGTTTTTTTAACTATACTAATCTCTTTTTAGAAATGTCCTTAACTCTACTGATCTCTATTCGGCGGTGTCCTTAACCGTACTGATATCTTTTCAGAGGGGTCCTTAGCTATACTACTCTCTTATTGAAGGTTACTTGAACTATACTGATCTCGTTTTGGAGGTGTCCTTAACTAGAGTATACTGATATCTTTTTGGAGGTGTCCTTAACTATACTGCTTTCATTTTGGAGGTGTCCTTAACTATATTAATTTCTTTTTGAAGGTATCGACTACTTCGTCACTACAGTAGCATATATTTGGAGAAGAGTCTAAGTCTTAAAGTGGTGTCATTACTGAGTCAAAATCTCCAAAAGGTGATAACTAGTCAAAGTGATGGAGAATCTACCAGCACTCTATCTGCCAATCTTGTGATTGAAGCACGTAACTGCTCAGAGGTAAAGTATTGAAATCTCGGGATTTTGTAAAGATGACTAACCCCCAGAACTGCATGTGAAGTTGAATAACCTCATAAATTGTTGTTAGGTTTGGTGAATTGCTTTGTAAATATAAATAACTACAGCACCGTGGAGTTACTCTTCTTCACTAGATCCAAATCTTGCAGTGCAAGGAAGCTTTGGCATACAGTTGCCCATCACTTTAATTTGTCATTTAGTTCCCCACCTCTGCGTAATGAAAAACCACAAATATTCAAGACCCTTATATAAAAGTGCCAATGTATTTTGCATATAACCTATTCCAAGCCTCCCATATATCGTAAAAAATGCCTAGTTTACTATACTTAAACTTTTCTCAGTACAGTTTAAATTTTGTTTAAGCAGTACAGTTCTTTTTTATATTTTCTGATCATACAGTCTCAAATCGATGTAATGTGGGTCCACTGTAATTTGCTTTGTATAAAAGTTTTTTTTACAAGGGCTGCAGTAGTGCAATGGTTAAAATGCTTGACATGGGAAGTGATGCACCTGTGTTGGAGCCTACTGCGCGGTGTTAAGAAGGGCAACCAACCTTAAGTCCCCAGCTTTTACCTGTCTATGTCCACCACCACCATTTGAATGTGGATCAGTAACGATACTTAAAATGCTAAACAACCCTTAGGTAAAGAAGAATGTTGAAAGAAAGAGATTCAACCCTAACCTTCTTTGAATGTTAAATTATGCAACAAACAGAAGCTTCCATGGTAGTGAGGGAGAAGTATTTCCACATGTTTACCCCTTGAGGTCATAAGAGCCAACTAGAAGGAGTAGGGTGGCATAGGATATCATTCTCTCCCTCCGTGACCTTTATTGCTACAAATCAATGGATATTAGAGGCATTTTACTCTTAGTTATTTTTCTAACAACTGTATTCCTGTTGGATTGTCTGCCCCTTGCTCCCCTATCCCATTGAGTTACCTTTTGTGACTTTCAGGGACTAGGATAGTAATAATTTTTCTCCTCAGTGAGAATAAACAATATTATCCTTATGGTTTATTCTTTAGATTGACTCAAATGAAAAATATTGTAATATTTTTTTTTTCCTTTTAATTTATGTATGATTCCATGTCCTGGAGAAGCAAAGTGGACAATGACAAAATAAAGGAAAAAAAGTTGCTAGTTACCCTCAATTCAAGAATTGTGTGACCTGCAGGGTATCCTAGATACCATTGCTAACAAATGAGCTAGAGCTTTATGTAGTAGCAATAAACTTTCAGCTAAGCCCTTCACTGTGAATTTTCTTACAGTTTCCTTCTTTTCTTTCTATCATTGTACAATATCTGAATGTCAGTGACACATTATCACTGTTATTTGCACTTAAATTTCAGGTTGATACTAGCTGCAGCTCTTATACGATAGTTGGAGTCAGTACCAACAGCGACAAGTGGGCCATCATGCCACATTCCATATTGCAAGGTAAATTATATGGTGATAATTCACAACTCTAGTTTTAAATAGAATGTTACTACTGTTTGGCACTCTATGTAAAAGCACTTTCATACATATACAGTGTCCGCAATATTTTACTGTTGATGTACGATATGAATTCGTACTTAAATGAGGCAGTTTTAACCTTAAGTGTTTGGAAAGAGACTTTTCTTAGTGTCTAAGAAAGTATTCCAAAGATAGTTTATTCTTCTTCATTTTGTATTTAAAGTTAGAGCAATACTAAAGAGTCAAGTGAAGGGCTGGCAATCCCAGCATCCTTGTCTTTTTTTCTAGCCACAGATCAGCTAATTAAAGGTGTAAGAACAGGTACAGATAGGGTTTAACGAAACCTTGCTCTCTTCTCATATTTGGTCTGAGACGATCACCGTTCTGGCTTCAGTGGGATATGGTTTGATGTATTTGAGCAGTATAAATGACAGTTTGTTAACCCAGGTGCCACCAGACAGGATAAAAGCTGTATGGTTTGGTTGCATTTGGGCAGTGTCTAGAAAATTAAAAAAAAAAATGACACTGGCTAAGAAATCCCATTTGAAGCAAGATGTCTGCAATGAAAATAATAACCATTATTGATATAAGGATATGCTTAGCAGCTTACATACATAGTTTATCTCAAGTTTCAGTAATGATCTGAAAAGCTAATTGTTACATTTTGGATAATTGTATGCTTAATGAATAACTGTTAGCCAGGTATTATCTGATAGTTCAAACTTTTATCAAAGCATTTTTTTCTTCTTAATAATAGAGCAACAACTCCAGAGTGGAGAGTCTTGTCATTTGTGTCTCCAGTGTGTTCCTTATCAAATGAAGTGTGATATCTTGGCTTTCTCCCAGCTTCATTTTGGTAGCACCCAGGTAAGTGACATCATATGTATATCTTGAGAAGAGATTGACTAACTAGACTGTCATTCATCTTACAGATTTACATACAAGGCAGATTATTTTCTTAGGAGAAGTGTCTCAAACTTTTCATTTACTTTAACTGAGAAAATGCACTGTTTTGTGTCACAATTAATTCCCATTCAAATGGGGGGTGGACACAGATATGTTGGAGCAGGGAGCTGAGGCTGGCTGCCCTTCCTAACACCCTGCGGTTGGATCAACCCCATTAGTCGCTGCCCAGCTTGCGCACTCTACAAATAAGCTTCTGCAGTCCCCTCTTTATCTGATTATAATTACCAGTTTGTAACTAGTATTTTCATTGTATATTCAATCAGCTGTTTCTTTTAATATTGTAAGGATTTGAAAAAGTTAAAGGAAATAGGATGCATTTTAGTTAGTTAATATGAATTTAAGTAATATACAGAAATTTAGCAAGATTAGTGCAATTTTTTTCTTTTTTTGTTTGGAGGGGTGGTAGAGTGCACAAGTCAGAAAGCGACATAGGCAGGTTCGAGCTCTCTGCATGGTGTTAGGAAGAGCATCCAGCCTTAAATTTTAATTGTCATCTCCAACAAAGCTGCTCATCCCCATTCGAATGGCTACTAATTTTCATGCATTAAATGGTGCAGAGTGCAGAATTCTGAACAATAGTTAAATTTTCCTCAAGAATTACTTTTATAATAATTAACTTATTTTTGCTGTATTTTATCTTAACTGTCTTTCATGTTTCTCAAGAAATGCCAAATATATTGGACTTTTCCATTTTCTACTTTTTATCAAAGAATGTGTCGTTCATAAAAAGCCATTTGTTTATTGAACAGTTTTTAATTTATTTTTATAGATACCGCTACAATCCTGGTGGCGATTTACATTGAGAGAACGGATAAGTTTATCAGACTTGTTGGCCGATCCACCCCCTCCCAATCCAACTGCAGATCACGTACCCCCACCACCCACGCAAGCTCAAAAAGATGTGGCAAATATCGTTGAAGCTGACATGCTGAATATGGTTGTTACAGTTTTATGGATGGTAAGTGTGAATTTTGTTCGACAAGCTTCAAAATTTGCTATTGCTATCTATATGTAGTAAGCCATTATCCCCCTTATAAGGGGGATGGCTGAGTCAAATAAGAAATTTAAGTTTACTCATTGTGGGAGGAAAATACAATGGAAAGGATTCCTAGTCCCCTTGCTCCACCCCATGTTGCTGACGTTAATGACATGCAGGGGAACATAGTGAAGGTATTTTAGGCCTCCCCCTGATATACTTAGATGAGTTTATGTATGATTATTTTTAGTATGTACATATGATGGAAATAAAGTTTGCAAATATGTAATATAAGAAACTTTGAAGATCAGTTTTGACATGCATTAACCATTATATGGTCAGCAGTTTCGAAAAATTCTTGACCAAAATTTCTATTTGTATATTTAATGGCTGTAATCCCCCTTGCAAGGAAGATGGCTAAGTCAAAGCACACACCCATTAACCAGAAGACACACACCCAGTTTCATTTACATATCTGCAACCAGTCTCCTCTCTTTTATATATGCAATAAATGGGGAGGGTTGGTCATGGATCCAAGGATTAATATAAAGCAGATATTAGTACGTTGATGATGAGAAATACAGATGTGTTAGTATTTGATGAAACAGGATGAATGGTTATATAGTGATTGGAGTATGCTTTGACTCAACCATCCTCCTTGTATGGCAGATTATGGCCTTTTCATATAGAGATGTAGAAACATATGGTACTGAACTATGGTAGCGCAATGGTTAGGCACGCGACTTGGGATGCAACAAACCTGTATTTGCACCCATTGCAGAGGGTTAGGAAGGGTATCCAACCCTACTTCTCCAGCTCAAACTTGCCTGTGTCCACCCCCATTATAATGGAGATTGGCACATAAAATGGTAAACTACATTGTTAAGGCAATATTTGATTTTGTGAGATTTCAAATGCATGACAGGTGGTTGAGGGCAATTTACTTGCCTGGCCTGGTCTCACACTTTATCTCTCTCTCTCTCTCTCTCTCTCTCTCTCTCTCAAAAAAAAAAAAAAAAAAAAAAAAAAAAAAAAAAAAAAAAAAAAAAAAAAAAAAAAAAAAAAGAATATAACCTCTAAGTCCTAAGAAAAATGATGATTAATTTTCAGGGCATAAGAAATGATGTTAAGATGTGGGGTCAACACAGCATATACCTGAAGAGTCTTCGTGACACTGTCAGTGTGCCAAATTCACCGCTTATTCAAACAGGGGATGAAGAGAAGCCACCCGTTAGAATCATTCCTGAAACTCCCCCATCACTCATTCAGTCTTTGTTACCATCAACTGCACTACAGAAAAACCTTGTTAAAGTGTCCGCCAATTTTCCTGATCGCATTACACATGATTTTCACTTAAACAGGTGAGTGGAGGTAGAGTATTGTAATAAAAAATAAAAACTCTGATATTGATTTCTCCTGCAATTCTCACTTAGAATGTAAGATAACATTTTCAGTATGACGCACTGTTCAAGTAATTGAATTTAACTTCATTCGACTCCATTTCAGATTATGCAGTGTGAAATTTGAGCTTATACTACAAAACTGCAGTGCTTGCAGCTTGATTGCGCATCTCAACCTTAGTCCTGAAAACGTGTCTTCGAGGTGAGTCTCGTTCTATTGTCGTTACATTGGAGGTCGTTTTGGGCACATGCCTTGCCATTATCACCATTAACATCAGTCATAAGCAGTGTTGGTTATAATAGTGAAACTGTTTTTCTTTCCTTTTTTTAAATATTTGCTTTCTTGGCCCAAGTGAGTAAACACAAGCTAACAAAAATAATTTTGCATATGCTTTTCTCAGATTGGGACCACAGTAGCGCATTGGTTAGCGTGCTTGACTTGGGAAGTAACAAACTTGCGTTCGAGCCCACCGTGCAGCGATAGGAAGGGTGTTCAGCCTTTTTCCCCAGCTCCAACCTGTGTGTTTACTCCCTTTCAAATAGGGATTAATAGTGACACATACAATGGCATACATTAATTTCTCAGATTATATTTGCATGCTCTTAATTCTTTCTTAAGTAATTATAATAAGGGAACAAGTAAAAAGTCATAATTAATTAGACTTCTGAAGACAAGTTTTAGATTTCCTTAGTTAATGAAATAGTTTTACATCTCTATAAGGTCTACTTATTCATACATCCTCTCTGTGTCTGCCGTGGCTGAATGGTATCGCTCGTGATTTTGATTCCTCGGGTCGTGGTTTCGGGGCCCACCGTGGTCTGAGTTAGAAAGGGCATTCACTCAGGGTAACAGTTGTACCTGCCAATACCAAAGTCCTTTGCAAGAAGGCACCAAGCCCTTAATAGAAAAGGGAGTCTGTGACATACAATGGATCGCATTCGTATTTACTTTTTTTTGCCACTTCATCATATTAGTAATCACCGAAGTGTTTATGCTGCATGGTAATGAGGTATATAGTCTGGTCATATGATGCAATACCTTGTATGCAGTGTTTGATTTAAGTACTGTAGAGTGTGATAGCACATTAAATAGAGCACTTTATTCAGGAAATGACACATCCACAATCGAGCTATTAGTGGAGCATTAGGAAGAACATCCAGCCTTAATTCCCCAGTTTAAGTCTGTGTCCACCCCTATAGTGGAAGTCTGTGTCCACCCCTATAGTGGTATCTGATAGTGATGCATAAAATGGTGTACAACAAAAACATTGTTTTCCTATGTGTTATTGCAAAGTGAATGGAAGATAAAGCTCTTTTAAATTCAATAAAGGTAGTAGAGATGCCATTTCAAAGGTCAAAGCCCTATTTGGCACTGATAATGACTTCTTACTACCCTAGCACCTGTTATATCCATATCACCTCCCTCTTATAACACACAGCAATGCGAATGTGGAAGTCAGCTTCCCCCAACACAAGGAAAAAATATTCAATTTAGGTATAATTTTTTACAGCAATGGTAATACCAGTAACCACATGTATTCGCCTCAATCAAGCACTCAATTGCTATTCGTTGGAGGGACTGAACGCAAGATCAACCTAGCTCCATGGGAGCAGAGCAAAGTTCCCATTAGTGCCTTGGTTACACAACCAGGCACTTATAGCTTGGGGACTTTTTGCCTGACTGCCTTGCGACAGAACGCCGACCCTTCCGAAAAACCCATTCCGCAGATCTGCCAACTTCAGTCGGCCGTCATTGTCGAAGGGAGCTCAAAAGGTGGACGTCTTAATACTTAGCATTGGTGAATGATATATGTGTATTTTGTATATATTTCATGTACACACATTAAAATGATTCCTTTTAATTCATTCAATACTGTTATTATTTATATAACAACTTTCATCATAAGCTAATGAAGGAATTTTATAGCTGACAGTGTTAAATGCAAAGGGTGTCTATTCAAGAAGCGAGAGAATGCTATGTAGTCAAAATCTGCAGTGTAGCAGATGGAAGCAGTTTAAGAAAGTAAAGGATTTATCGCTTTCGTGTGCTGGAGCAGTCTTGCTACCTGTTAATGCATCTTTTGAATATATGGAAACCCATTGGATTTTCTTTAGGTGAAAATGTTAGAATTTAAGAGTTTAAAAGAGTATGTTATAAATTTTAGTCTTTGAATGAAAAATGTGTTTTTTATCTTGCTAATTTATGCCATGTGATTATCATAAGGTGCATGGGTGATAAAGAAATATCTTGTTTAGTTGTATATGTCTATTTCTGAAATGTATTGAGCAAGGTTACAATTTTGCCATCGTTTATACCATCTTAGTCTGTACTGTATATTTTGTAGTATAGTTTAATAATATAATTGTTAACACACCAGATACATTAATAAATTTGGATAAAAATTAATTCCATGTTTTCTTTGGACGATGGCGTTTTATTCCTGAAGATTTTCATATTCTAATCCTTCATAGGGTGGGGGGGTAAATCTTTCATTTCTTACATAACTTACCCAACCAAACCTAACCTAATATTCTTGTGATTAACTTGAGGTAACTCTGATAACAAAGTATTTAATGGAAAACATGTTTCTCGATTGGATAATGTCAAAATTACTACAAAGAACTAGGTTACTGATCCTCTCATGTATTTCAGTGGATGCCACTGCACAGCAGAAATACTCAGTGCCAGATGAGAAAAATGACAATTTTTCACTGTAAAATAATACATTTGGCGAGCTTATACTGTATTTCTTATTATATTACACGCTGATATATATAAAAAAAATATATATATACAAAATAAATTTAAATCACTTGCCTCTGGTAACCTTTTGGACTTTTAAATATATATATATATATATATATATATATATATATATATATATATATATATATATATATATATATATATATATATATATATATATATATATATATATATATATATATATATATATATATATATATATATATATATATATATATATATATATATATATATATATATATATATATATATATATATATATATATATATATATATATATATATATATATATATATATATATATATATATATATATATATATATATATATATATATATATATATATATATATATATATATATATATATATATCCCCAGGTTCTAGTAAAAATGTGGCCATCTGCCAACCGGGGAAGGAGGTGTGTGAAGGGAGATTGGCTGAATTTGGGGTAATTAGTACAATGCTTTATCTATCTCAAGATGATTCTGTTCCTTCCCACTAAATAATATTTTAATTATTGACAAAGTTATGCTTAATCATAAGTTATTCAAATTTCACATTTACAGTCGGAAGACATTCATATCGATTACACTCTAAGAGCATCCATTAGTTGAGGTATCCAAGTGGTTAAAGCACTCAACTCAAGATGCGACAGTCCTGCGATCGAGCCCACTGCGGGGTGTTAGGAAGGTTTTTCAGCCTAAGTTTCCAAGCTCCATCATAGGATTTAATAGTGACATAAATGGCAATCAGATTAGACGACCACTCTCAAAGCATCCCCCAAGTCTTTAAAACATACTATTTTGCCCTCAGTAGCTCGCCTTCTCTCATTCATACTTAATAAGCCCCCCCCCTCATTCTCAAGAACATATCTACTTCTTACTTTACAACACATTGTCTTTCAATCTTCTCTCATCAGATATATTCATAAACTCTGCACCTATTTTTTTCTATGTAACAACTACGCACAGTTGCCTATATTAATTAGATTTCCTCCTATCCTGCTACCATATACATTCATTCACAGTTAGGTAAGTTAATTATATTTTCTCCAATTCGGCTACCATGCACATTCTGCTACCATGCACAATTACCTAATTTAATAGGATTTCCTCCAATTCTGCTACCATGAACATTCATGCAAAATTAGCTAATTTAATGAGATTTCCTCCAATTCTGCTACCATGATCATCCATGCACAATGACCTAATTTAATGAGATTTCCTCCAGTTCTGCTACCATGCACAGTTAACTAATTTAATGAGATTTCCTCCAATCCTGCTGATCCATTCTTCTTTTGGCTGTTTTGCTATGGGGAAACATATTTAGGGAAAGAGAGATATCTAATATCTATATCCCCATTCCTTTTAATTGCATCATATAGTATTCATGATGGCATTCCTAGCCCTCATCTAGGGGACCACGGGAGTGCAATGGTCATAACACTCGACTTGGAAAGTAACAGACATTTACTTGAGCCCATCGCTGGACATTACGAAGGGTATCTGCCCTAATTTCGCAACTCCAACTAGTCTGTGTCCCCCCATAAAGGTGATTACTAGTGACATATAAAACGGCAAATATCAACAACGTTCTAATCCCTGATCTCGTGCAATAACAAACTCTTAGTTCAATTGTCTATTTGTAGAGTTAAATAGAATGACAAAACTTATTACAAAACTTTTACAAAGATCTATAACGTATTTTAGGCTATTAACAAAAAAAGACAGTGACTAATGCAGTTAGAGGTATGCAGCTAAAGTGACACTATTGATTAAAGACTTGTTTTGCTGTTTTCTAAGTCGCTATTCATTCCCATAGTTGAAGTAGACACAGACAGGCTGGAGCTGGGGAGGTGAGGCTGAATTCGCTCTCCAATGCCTCATGAAGGGCTTGATCGTGGATCTGACACTTCCTGAGTCAAGTGCTCGCATTATTGCACTACTGTGGTCCCCATCTGTAAAATTAAAGAACCCAAGTTTGATCTCGCTTTTTTCCATGGCGAATATTCACTTAACCACACTGAGAATGTGTAAATGACAAGAGTGACGTCTCTTGTCTCTTAGCTCATGCCAACTCAACTATCATAATGAATACACCATTGGAAATATCAAGCCAATGATGGAAGCAACGGCAAAAATAGTTCAAGCACAAGAATAAAAAATACATTCATATAGTGTAGATTTCCACCTAAGTTTTATAATTTTTCCAACATGATGCCACGTCCTGCTGAAGTCAGAGGGGCGCCCACAATTGAAATAAAAATAAAAGGACTTTCCATACCCTGCCCATCGTCACCCCAATATATCAATTATTTTGTGGTAAAAATATATATTCTAGAAGATAGGACTGTCAACCTTCACTCCCCTATCCCTTTTGGTCAGCTCTTACGACACACAAATGCTCATGAGTAAAAAAATGACACTGACCAGGAGACGGGGACCTACGAGCTTAAGGCTCATCTCTGAGCAAAATTAGGTAATTACAATTCTGTAAATATAAGAAACAGGATGACAGAGGTGTTTTTCTCCCGCCATCAGCGATATCACAATTGGTCGGTTCTTACAACATGTAGAAAATGCGAGTGACACTCTATTCCCATCGACCACTAAGATTATCCCTTTTAGTAGCCTGTTTTGACACTCAGGGAATACGATAGTACACTATTTTCTCCTCATCCTCAAACTATAATATATATATATATATATATATATATATATATATATATATATATATATATATATATATATATATATATATATATATATATATATATATATATATATATATATATATATATATATATATATATATATATATATTCCTTATACTGCACTATCAACTTTTTATCCATTACTCCTTGCCTCCTATAAATTTAATATATATTGTATTCGAAGGAGTTTATGTCTCTAAACCTATTGTGGATAACCATAAAACTGTCAGAGCATTTACTGAGACATACTATTACCTCGGTATTTCCCGTGAAATATGGGATCAATAAGCTTCGAGTCTGACAGCTTCCAAGCTGCGTCTCCACTTTGTGAGGTTTCGAGCTGCTTCTTATTCTATTTATTTATTTATTTTTTAACTCAGTAACACTTATCATAAACTCGTATGCTGCTTCTTATTCTATTTATTTTTGTTTTTATTTTTGACTCAGTAACTTATCATAAACTCGTATATCCTTAAAAGTATGAATGAATTTAGCATTTACTGCTTCCTCACCTAGCGATCTCTAGTCATAAACCATTCTTACACTCAAAAAGTACTTTCTTATTTACAGCAAAAAAAATCTTTTACGAAGCTTCAGACTATGACTCCTAGTTCTAGAGACACCCTCATATCAAAATATCGTTCCATATGCACTTTTAAAAACATGAGGAAATTTAAAATCCGTTACCGTATTCTCCCCTCTTCCGTCTCGTTTCGAGTAATGGTAAGTCTAAGTTTCATTTCCATTTGTGTACTTGTTATTTTTTTTTTTAAATGGAACATCAAAGATAATCCCTGCAATCCATATTTCAACATTATTAAAAATGTTCTTTATTTTGTTCCTCTTATTAAGATATGTTGATAATGTCCTTTTACATTCACAAGATCTCTAAAACTGGATTTTGAATAGTTCCCAAAATCTCTTTGGTAGTGCTGAGAAGCACTACCAAAGAGAATTAGTTATGAAAACACCAGCTCAGTATTAATTCTTCACAGAAGCCTGTTTCCAAAGTGCAAAGAAATCTACTTTTTAAAACAATGACTAGTACATTTCTGGTGAATATGGGTGCTTTGACTCGGCCACGCCCTTACAAATGGGACTGGGGCCATTGCATATGTATGCACAATAATGCAAATGGTTTAATACCTAAAACACGATCGTTGTGATATTATATGGAAAAAAAAATAGATAAAAGAATGGTCCAGGGTCAAGTCCACAGGGTTTCAAAGACATGTTTACCTGTGACACTGAATGCTTTGGAAAACCAGAATAAAATGAGAGGCTGCATCAAGTTCAAGTGTCTTCGGAATACATGTGTATTTTCTTATGCATCACATGTAGTCCCATTTCAAATTGGGACGGACACATACATATTGGAACTGGGGTATTAAGGCTGGATGCCCTTCCTAATGTCTCGCAATGGGAAAGATCCCACGTTTGTCGTTTTTTGTCTCATGCAGTCTACTACTGACTTACCACAACCTCAGGCTATGAAATAAAGGTATGATATAGAACCAGCGTTAGTCGCTTCCTAACTTGCGCACTCTACCACTGAGCTACAGCGGTCCCAACTTTGAAATGCAGGTAACTGTATCAAATTTCATTATATTACACTGAAAAGTCCCAGAACTTTTCTGCCCTGATTGTCTGTGCTATCAAGAGGTTGATTTTATCATTTTTTAAATCACTATTTGTGAGACTAGTCCTATGTAAGATACCTAAAATGCATCGATTAGAAAAATAAATAAGATGAAAAGGGGAAACATAGATAAAAACACACACTAGAGAGTGAGATAGAATAACAAAGTTAATAAATAAAAACTCCCGCAATTTTTTTTTCTAATGGTCAAAGAAAAGTTTCACAACTAGCCCAAGATTTCCCTGGTGATTTTCGGTCATTGGAATCTCACAATGGCTCAGAAAAAGAGATGTCTCATTTCCAACCACATTTCCGCTGCCATGACATTCCTGTCGAAGAATTTTCATCTCTTTAATCGTAAAAGAGAATTTTTGAGTGGAACCTAATAGGCAACTCTAAGAAATTGAAAAGTTCCATCTTCTCCAAGCGTCCCCTTCTCAACAAAGTAGTAGTTGTTGTTCACTGAGCTGCATGGCAGAACAGCCCCAAGTCACTAAAGAAGATAGCTACCGATCCCACGCTTTGCCCCCAGAGCTTTCAGGGAGTGTATGAAGTGTTGGTGGCGCATGCGGTTGTATGAGGTTCAGTCTTCCGTAATGTGTTTCCCGGGTGTCCATCAATGTCTCCGGCTAGGTTCTGTATTCTCTCCTCACCATCTCCTTCCTTCCAATCCACGGTATTCTGCCCCTATTCCCTCCCCCCCTACCTACCTAAACTATCACTACTCTGCCTCTTCCTCTACATCTATGGTATTCTGTACCCACCTTTCCCATTTTCCGCTTATTGTATGCTGCCCAACTACAGTATTCTGCTTCTACTATTCCTCCTCCCATCTATGGTATTCTGCCCCATACACTCAACATCCAATGATGTGATCATATTGCCTTCACAAGCGTTAAAGGTTTGAACGACGGCTAAATGTGAAGAAAAATCATGAATATATAAACTTTATAAACTTTATTTCCATTTTACAATGGGTATTCGTCAGCCAGGACAAGCCCCAACCCCCCACTGTGATGTCCACCCACAGCAGTTCCTGCCAGTAAACAGCTTAAACTCTCGGTCTTGGACGGGGACCGATCTTTCGACCTCGTGAATGCGAAGCCAGCGCGTTACCACTGTACTAGCCAGCAGGATTTATATATGATCATATATGACAAACGAATAAATGCATAAAATAAATTATTATGAATAATTAAGTAAAGAGATGATACAATAATGGAAGGGAAGGAAAGATGATATAAGATAAAAAGAAATAAAAAATATAAGAAAGCCGTCTTCCTTAAAAATTAATAATAATAATAATAATAATAAAAATAATAATAATAATAATAATAATAATAATAATAATAATAATAATAACAATAAAATAATAATAATAATAATAATAATAATAATAATAATAATAAAAATAATAATTATAATGTCCAATTATACATGTATATAATCCTACGAGAACTTTTCAACCGCGCCGAGTCAAAAGAAGAGATATTCAGTAAAGAGGATGAAAGAGAGAGAGAGAGAGAGAGAGAGAGAGAGAGAGAGAGAGAGAGAGAGAGAGAGAGAGAGAGAGAGAGAGAGAGAGAGAGAGAGAGAGAGAGAGAGAGAGAGAGAGAGAGTCATTTGGAAAGTTAGCATATGAGGCGTAATTTGCGTAATGGCTTCGAAGAAACTCTCTTTGGCAAGAGCTCACTGAAGCTCTCGGAGGAAGGGAAAAATTGCTTTTACGAAATATTGCGTCTTCATGAATGAAGTTTGTCGTCTCCTAGCAACTGATGAGAGCCACCGTGCCTTGGTCGTTCAACAGATTGCTTTGGCATACCAAAGGGTGGAGTATAAACCCCTCAACAGTTTTATTAAAAAAGATGTTCAGTTTTCTCTTGGATTGCAATGGATTTGGAAGAGAAGGCAGTGACGTCTGTCGTTTTCTAACCCCTTCTAACTCAGCTGGTATAATAAATACACCGTAGGGGGAATATAAAGATTAAGCCGTACTTAGAAAGGTGTAAAAACAAATAATAAATGCTCAACATTTTCACCCTCCAACGGGTTTCATCAGAAATTATATACAATAAAGCACTTCTCCAAGTGTGGATTGATTTCCGTATTATTGCCTTTGTGCCATGAAGACTACATACTGATGGAATACACACACACACACACACACCCACACCCACACACACACACACACACACACACACACACACACACACACACACACACACACACACACACACACACACCAGTTTCCTTGACCAGCATAGTTTGCAAACTTATGGAGAAACTACTAAGGAAACATATCTCTCTTCACTTGGAATCCTTCAACTTTTTGTCAGTGAGGCAACATGGCTTCAGAGAAGGAAGATCAACAGTAACAAACTTATTAGAATTTTATGATGAGGTAAGCCAAATCTTACAGGAAAGAGAGGGCTGGGCAGATTGCATATTCCTAGACTTCCAGAAAGCGTTTGACACTGTTCCACATGGGAGACTTATTAGGAAGCTGCAATCAATGGCTAGAATAGGTGGAAATGTCTTGGAATGGATAAAAACTTACTTAGAAGGAAGGGAACAGAGGGTTAGAGTAAGACACTCAGTGTCTGAATGGAGAAGAGTTAGTAGTGGAGTTCCACAGGGTTCAGTTTTAGGGCCACTTTTGTTCCTTGTATATGTAAATGACCTACCAGAGTCTGTAAATTCATTCATGAATATGTTTGCAGATGATGCAAAGATTGTGAAGAAAGTAAAAAACGAGAACAATGGTAGAGAACTTCAGGAGGATCTAAATAATCTGCATGAGTGGTCAGAAAAGTGGCTAATGAAATTCAATACCTCAAAATGTAAGGTAATGAGAATGGGTACAAGTGCAAGAAGGCCCAAGCTTGACTACTCGGTGGCTGGAGTACAACTTCAGGAGACAGAAAATGAGAGAGATCTAGGAGTAAACATATTGGCAGATTTGTCTCCAGAAATACATATAAATGGCGTAGTAAGGGCAGCATATGCATTCTTATCAAATGTAAGGGTAGCCTTCAGGCACATGGACAAGGAAATGTTCAGAAATATTTATGTAACCTATGTGAGGCCAAAACTCGAATATGCAGCCCCCTTTTGGAATCCGCACTTGAAAAAGCACATAGCTAAGCTTGAAAAAGTTCAAAGACATGCCACGAAACTGGTGCCAGAAATACGCAATCTCGGTTATGATGAGAGGCTGAGGGAATTAGACTTGCCATCACTCGAAGCTAGAAGAGTAAGGGGGGATATGGTGACAGTCTTTAAATTCCTTCATGGTTATGATAGAGTGGATAGGGATCGATATTTTGATATGGCTGGCTCTAGAACTAGAGGTCATAGTTTGAAGCTTCGTAAGAAAACTTCTTTGCAGGATGTAAGGAAATACTTTTTCAGTGTAAGAGTAGTTGATAATTGGAATTGGCTAAGCGAGGAGGTAGTTAATGCTATCTCAATCCATAGTTTTAAGGACAGGTATGATAAGTATCACTAAGTCTAAAATGGAACCGATGAGGAGACGGGAAGATACGAGCTTTGGGCTCTTTCCCGTAAACACAATTAGGTAATCGCACACACACACACACACACACACACACACACACACACACACACACACACACACACACACATGTTAGTTCACTGCTATCTTCTGAGAGAGACGAGATTGCTGCTTGGAATGTTCAGATTAAGGAAAACATTGAACAGTTCAGAAAAGAGTTCCAGGAGCTGAATATGGAAAATGATGCCATGAAAACGTCCTTTGCTGATGCACTAAAGGGGAATGTGGCAGTAAAAGAGGCTGTAAAGGTGGTGGCACTGGAAAACATACAAACAGTTGATTATAAAGAGACAGTAATCGAAAAAATGAAAGACGTTGTGATGGAAAGGGCAAACCCACTCATCAGACAGGCACTTGATAAGGAGAAGACAGTGGTAATCTCAGGCATAAGTGAATCCCAGGAGCCAACATGGCAGGGGAGACTTGAAGAAAATAAAGCTAGGGTTGTAGACCTGATAAGAAAGCTTGGAGTAGTATGTGGTCCTGAGGATATTGTAAACATACACCAACTAGGTAAATATTCGAGGGAAGGAAAGCCGAGACCAACAAAAGTAACCTTTGAGAGAGGGGAGACATGTAGGGAAATATTGTTGAGAAAAAAAAGTCTAAAAGACCTTCAAGAATGCAAAGAAGTGTTCATTAGACGATACAGAACACAGGAAGAGATGGGAAAGATCAAAAACTTGTTGCAAGAGGCAAGAAGGTTAAATGATGAAAGAAATGAGGAAGAGAAGAAAAATTTTCGTTACGGAATACTTCCAGACAAAGGGGAGATAAAGAAGATAATGACAGAAGATCAGGGGATGGGGCCTCATTAAGATTGTTATACACAAATGCTGATGGATTAGCTGGTAAGGCAGTAGAATTAAAAGATAGGATTCACAACAGTAAGGCAGATATAGTAGCAATTACAGAGACTAAGTTGAGTGAGGACATAAACAGTGTCACAGTTTTTCCTAAGGGCTTCAGAATACTAAGGGTCGAAAGATCTGAGAGGACTGGTGGAGGGATAGCACTGCTCATAAGTGAGAGGATTCAAGCTGAAGAGATAAACTTGGCTATAGAAAGTGAGTTCAGGGAATTTCTTGTTGCTCGCATAAATACTGGGTCAGAGAGCATTATAATAACTGTTGTATACAACCCACCAAGGAACCAAAATAGGCTTGAAATTTATGAGGAAAGTCATATAGGTACGATTGAAGTCATAAACTCAGTTGTTAACATGGCGCGGGAGAAAAAATGTAGGATTTTGATTATGGGAGACTTTAATCATAAAGAGATAGATTGGATAAATCTTGACCCACACAGTGGTGAGGACTCCTTTGGGGCAAGATTCCTAGATTGCGTACAAGGGAATTTCCTACACCAACATGTAATGGAACCAACAAGAGCCAGGGGTGGGGATGAGCCATCACTACTTGATCTGGTGTTCACAGATAATGTGTTGGATATTGAAAATATTGAGTATGAACCACCAATTGGAAAGAGTGACCACTGTGTGTTGTTGATGGAGTATATCATTGAAGACATTCTTCCTGAGAGTAGAGGCACTGAGGACATGAGGAGGAACTATCAGAAAGGAGATTACATCAAAATGAATAAGCTTTTTGCAGTTATTGACTGGAGAACCTTATTTTACAACAAATCTGTACAAGAAATGTATGACATCTTTTGTGAGAAATATGGGAAGATAGTAGATTGCTGCATACCTGTCACCAAAGAAGGTGTAATTCATGCCAGAGAGAAATGGTTCGATAATGGGTGTAAAAGAGCTAAGGAGTGGAGAGACAAATGCTGGAAAAGGTATAGGAGGAGAAAAAACATAAATGCCTGGCAAACCTACAAAAGAGCAAGAAATGACTACCTAAGTAAAAGGAGAGAGGCAGAGAAAGATTATGAGAGGGACATCACCAGGAAGGCTAAAGAAAATCCCAAGCTTTTCCACAGCTTTATCAGAGGAAAACTGAAGGTAAAAGAACAGGTTTTAAGGCTAAAGAGAGCGGATGGAAGCATCACTGAGACGGACGAAGAGATCTGCAAAGAATTGAACAAGGAGTTTCAGTCAGTATTTACAGTAGAAAATACCCCACCCCCTCAGATTGCAGTGATAGAAGCTCAAGGGCCGGTATTAGAGAACATCAACCTTACAGCCACAGAGGTATGCAAGGCGCTGATGGATTTAGATGTTCATAAAGCTACAGGTCCTGATGACATATCCCCTCATGTGCTTAAAAAATGCGCAAACACAATATCAGTGGCACTAAGTATCATATTTAAGGAGTCATTGGAGTCGGGGGAGATTCCAAGATGCTGGAAACAAGCAAATGTGATACCTATCTTCAAAAAGGGAAGGGGGGATACGGCTCTGAACTATAGACCAGTTTCCTTGACCAGCATAGTTTGCAAACTTATGGAGAAACTACTAAGGAAACATATCTCTCTTCACTTGGAATCCTTCAACTTTTTGTCAGTGAGGCAACATGGCTTCAGAGAAGGAAGATCAACAGTAACAAACTTATTAGAATTTTATGATGAGGTAAGCCAAATCTTACAGGAAAGAGAGGGTTGGGCAGATTGCATATTCCTAGACTTCCAGAAAGCGTTTGACACTGTTCCACATGGGAGACTTATTAGGAAGCTGCAATCAATGGCTAGAATAGGTGGAAATGTCTTGGAATGGATAAAAACTTACTTAGAAGGAAGGGAACAGAGGGTTAGAGTAAGACACTCAGTGTCTGAATGGAGAAGAGTTAGTAGTGGAGTTCCACAGGGTTCAGTTTTAGGGCCACTTTTGTTCCTTGTATATGTAAATGACCTACCAGAGTCTGTAAATTCATTCATGAATATGTTTGCAGATGATGCAAAGATTGTAAAGAAAGTAAAAAACGAGAACAATGGTAGAGAACTTCAGGAGGATCTAAATAATCTGCATGAGTGGTCAGAAAAGTGGCTAATGAAATTCAATACCTCAAAATGTAAGGTAATGAGAATGGGTACAAGTGCAAGAAGGCCCAAGCTTGACTACTCGGTGGCTGGAGTACAGCTTCAGGAGACAGAAAATGAGAGAGATCTAGGAGTAAACATATTGGCAGATTTGTCTCCAGAAATACATATAAATGGCGTAGTAAGGGCAGCATATGCATTCTTATCAAATGTAAGGGTAGCCTTCAGGCACATGGACAAGGAAATGTTCAGAAATATTTATGTAACCTATGTGAGGCCAAAACTCGAATATGCAGCCCCCTTTTGGAATCCGCACTTGAAAAAGCACATAGCTAAGCTTGAAAAAGTTCAAAGACATGCCACGAAACTGGTGCCAGAAATACGCAATCTCGGTTATGATGAGAGGCTGAGGGAATTAGACTTGCCATCACTCGAAGCTAGAAGAGTAAGGGGGGATATGGTGACAGTCTTTAAATTCCTTCATGGTTATGATAGAGTGGATAGGGATCGATATTTCGATATGGCTGGCTCTAGAACTAGAGGTCATAGTTTGAAGCTTCGGAAGAAAACTTGTTTGCAGGATGTAAGGAAATACTTTTTCAGTGTAAGAGTAGTTGATAATTGGAATTCGCTAAGCGAGGAGGTAGTTAATGCTACCTCAATCCATAGTTTTAAGGACAGGTATGATAAGTATCACTAAGTCTAAAAATGGAACCGATCAGGAGACGGGAAGATACGAGCTTTGGGCTCTTTCCCGTAAACACAATTAGGTAATCAATTAGGTAATCACACACACACACACACACACACATCACTAAGGATAAAATGGAACCGATGAGGAGACGGGAAGATACCAGCTTTGGGCTCTTTCCCGTAAACACAATTAGGTAATCACACATGCACACACACACATATATATTCCTTTTTTCTCCTTGCGTTTTTTTCGTATTCCCACATTGCTCTTTTCTTACATATATTCTCCTTAATCATTTTCCTTTTTCTGCATATTATTACTAGTGTCTCACTTTGCTTTCGATTTTTCACACCATATTTTTTTCATTACCTTGTCATTTTTTCCCTCTCTCTCTCTCTCTCTCTCTCTCTCTCTCTCTCTCTCTCTCTCTCTCTCTCTCTCTCTCTCTCTCTCTCTCTCTCTCTCTCTTTATTCTCGATATATCTCTCCATTCTTTTTCATTATTGCGTCCTTCGCCTTCTTTCTTTCTCTCTGCATTTTTGTTTATTTTTTTTCACTTTTGCCGTTATTACTATTTTTCTTTTTTTTTTTTGGCCTTTTTTAGTGACTTGAGTATACCGAGAGGCCGGAATTGAACTGCAAATCCAATTTGCAAAGATGTAAAAGATGTGTCTCTCTCTCCCGCAAAGCTAGAACACTTTTTCCTTCTCTAAAGCAGTATGTA